>JAZBGY010000226.1:0-30804 GCA_037414755.1 Lydus trimaculatus | reverse complement strand
GTAGTAGTAATAATAATTCTAGTCCAAATATACCTCAAAATTTTGTTGTTGGTAATAGTGGTATATCAACAAATTCTAGTATTAATTTAATAACAACAACAACAGCAACAACAACAACATCTATTTCAAGTACAACAAGTGCAGCAATAACAACATCAACACCACTACTACAAAAACTTCCTTTAAATTTAGGAACTAAACCAAAAACAAATCATACAAATGGTGTTAATAATGATTTTACATATAATAGTTTAGAAATTGATGTGATTAGAAATAGAATTGTTGAAGATCAACAGAAAAGTGGACAACAAGCGTCAAGGGTAAGTCTAGCACATTTTTTCTTTCTCCTCAATCATTATGTTGGTAATACGCCTTTTAATCCTCTACGTTTGGGTTCTTTTTCCTTTATTCATTAGATCATAATGAGATGCCCCTCCTATTGTTACGACACTGTGCGCATGTTTAATATTGCCAAAATCTTATAGCATAACCTCTGGAGACACTAGTGCAACTTGCTTCACGCGTAGGTTTTTACTGATGTGACGCGATTGGTATGCGCGTGCTCAGAAATACTGAGTTTTGGTCTAAAGGTTAGCACACATTAGTATTGCATTGCTATAATGCGGATGCGATCGTTTTTTATTGAATTTGTCTGAGAGACGACTTTAGGTACTTAATTTTATAAGATTACTCAGATTCCTCCTCAAAAGAATTAAAAGCTCCTGAGAGCTCCTTTTCACCGTCTACTGGATAAGTTTTTACCTAAGCAATGTTTTAAAGTAGTCTTGTGAGACTTTAGTCTCAGGAGCAACAATGTAGCAATGCTGTCTCAATATTTAGAAAATTCGATAGTTTTGGTTTTAAAGAAGCTGGTCTCAGGAAATTTTTGATAAAGGTGTTGGATGCTCTTGGCGTCTTAATATTCTTCAAGTGATTAACGTTTCTGAAATTGTCGTTTTGGTAAATATTGCCACTTTCAGTTTCTCAGGATTTCAAAGTTTCAGTTACAGTTAGCGCTTCCCTAAAGACTTTTATTATTGAAAGGAACTGAAATTTATTCAGATAGTTGTATCTTCTCAGGACACAGTGACATTTTCACATTTCAAAGTTTAACGTCTAAATTTCCTGTAAATTCAATCCTTTAAAATCAAAATCGAATATTCAACGCATACACAGAAACTGTAGCTTCAAACTACATGTTTTTAAGCGACGAGCAGTTAAGCTCAGTGCCCAGTATACCGAGCCGAATCTCATCCAATGCCGGATTAAGCCGGGAGCATGTGCTCAAGATCCCCGTCAGGATAGGGAGCCTGTAGCTAAATTTTCTTAATTATTTCTTTTGAGTTCTACAAATAGGGCACTAAGCCTTAAGCATGCTCCAGGACGCTATCATCGCGTATGATCAGTTTTATGTATTTTCTGTGAAGTATCGCATACAGGCAACAGCTCGGAGTGAGTCGCATCCAAGAACTCTTCTCTCTTTAGGACTGATTGATCTTATAGGAATCCATTATGTAGTGGAATGACGTCACTGGTTCAGTCATTAGCAAGGCATTTTATACGCCAATCTATGTCAACAGGACGAATTCAAAATCAAGATGCTTGTGCACCAACTGCAATCTGACAATCTAGTATGAGAAGCCGCTAACTAAAGTATTGCTCAATCAGTCCTATAGAGATCGGAGTTCTTGGGTCGCATCGGCGTATTGCCCGGTAAGCGATGCATTGAGACCGGTCATGCGTATCTGATAGTTCACGTAAGATACGGCAGGAGTGCAATGTGTGCTATCGCATGGAATACGGACCGTTGTGTTCCGCTCCGACTATAATCTGGGCGGCTCTTTAAGATTCAGACTTCAATGCAGAATGTACGTAATTTGGAAACTGTTAACATCTCAAGATTCTCTAGCCAATTGTTATTTTTCACCAGACTTAAAGAGTACGAGTGAAAATTGAGGATTATTATAATGAATTTTGGTCTCCAGACATACTTTTTAAAAGTTGAACAGAGGCAAGCGAACATCAATATCGAACGACAAAATTTCTAATACAGGTGCACCATAATTATAAAAATTATCTCATAATAATTCATAGTAAGAATACCCTAAAGAATTCTTTAGAGATTGTTAAATTTTTTTTATTATTCTCTTCTTGAACATAAATCTTTAACCTGGAAGAATTTTATAATTATTGTGGAAAAACTGTTCAAAATTAGTGGATAATCATTTTAAATTAGGCGGTCTAAATCGATTAAATCGATCAGTTCTTTCAACTTGACTCAACTATCATCATCTTACAAGTGTCGAGAGATACAAATTAAAGTTTTTTTTCTTTCTTAACCCCCTAAATATCAAAACCCAAACCAAAAAACAATAACAAACTTAACTGAACTAGCAAATTTTTTTTGATTCTTTTTTTCGCTGTTTCTCTATAATTCACACACAAATTCAAAATTAGATCATATTCACAACTTTTTGGTTATTAGTTGAATTGAATTCTGTACGAAATTGTGTGTAAAAATTAGCCTTAGGTTGTGTATTTATTGGGTTGAAGCTCTTTTTTTTTTGTGTGTATTTTGGTTTGGTACCGATTTAAATTAGAATTTAAAAAGCTAGAAATCTCGAAATTTAATTTACCATCACCCGTAGGCTATTGTTCCAAATGTTAATTACTTTTTCACGGTAATTTTGATCAAAAATTGTGAGAATCATGACAATTCCAAAACTATGCGGAAGATAATTAAAATTAAAACACAACACAATTTTTCGAAAGAAGTGTGGAAAAAGAATTAAAGGACACAAACACAAAAAGATTAGCGTTTTTGATAAGAAAAAAAAAACTGATTTCTACATAGTGTAATTGTAAAAGAAAAATAAGGATTAATTATGAGATTTTTATTTAAATATACAATTTTTCACACAAAATTTCACGTAAAAATAACAAATTCTTAAAATTTTATTTCTATTGTTGTTTAGGAAACAAAAAATTTGAATATAATTAACACCTGCATGATGATTTTTAGGGGATCTTTCCACCTGCAATGTTGCCATTCTCACAACTCAAGACTGAATCATCATCAAGTAGTCCACCCCCATTCGATCAAAATCATCCATTAAGTGGTAAGTTTTTTTCAATTTTTTTTACTCGATAAAATTTTGGCGGGACAATTTCGTTGTGTCATATCGATACCAATGTAAGAAAGAAAAACGCGGGAAAACAACTATACATTGTATATTATGTGTATTGTGAGGCTGATTGGGGAATTAGAAAACGACAAAGTGTAGCTTTGTTCATCTAAATTTAAAATTTTAACTATAGATGATGACTTTAAAACAAATACATGGATTTTTAACTTAAATAGAATTCCATGCCGGCGACACTTTAAATGCATATATATATTCACAACTTTTGGCATGAGCCAAAAATTTGGCATTTGAAATTTAAAAATCAGAAAACTGGTTTCTTGGCTAACAATATTATGCTCTTTAATTAGATGATTTTAAATGTGCTGATGATGCACTTACACATATACATTCGTCTACTACATACAATCTATATGTATGTACATGTGTATACATACACTAAAGAAAAAACAAGTGTTGAGCGTCAAGACGCCAATTATAAAGATAACAAAGCAATAAAATCGAATGAAAAAAAGAAACATTTAAATCTTCGAATACGAAAACAAATTCTTTTCTACATTGGCATTTTTCAAATGATGATCCAAATTAATTATAAATCGATCATGATCCTAACCTAATTTTCCACGATTAGACAAACAAATGATGCATAATCGTACCAGTTCTTAGCCTTCTAAGTTTGAGTCTAGTAGTGTCCAAAATTTGATTCTCTTATTGGAAGAGTAGGCCGAAACGCATAGGAGAACAGTTCGCACAGCTTCAGTAAAGTTAGAGACAAGTCTAACCAACATTTGGGACGTAACCACATTTGTAGTTTCATCTGGCACTTTTTAGATTTGAGGCTCTAATGATAATGGAGTAGTACTATATACATTAGAATCGGGCTGATTGCGAGATGTTCCCTTTACATACCCACGGCAGCAAATATTCTTGCCCCATTTTCTTACTAGTTGCGCAAAACTATAAGTAAAGGTTACAAGAATTCAAAAAAAAAAATTCATTAATGAGACGGCGCCGTTTTGATGATGCCACAATAAGGAGCGGACACCCCACTAGCTCGTCCTTTACTCCGAAACTGTCACCCATTACCCAATACATGCGCATGATGTGAAAGAAACGAGGTTATATCATATTTAATGTCAATTCTTATCCGTTTTCAAATGTTGAATAAGAATTCACAGTCTTTAGCGGGGAAATTAAGGGTAATTATCGGGAAAATTTTTGTTTTGTTTCTGAACACCATTACAGTATTGTCGCTGGTACAGATGGGACCCTTACTCAAAACTAAGTACATGTTAGAAATATTGCTTAAGTCATTTTGGGGGCTTATGACTACAAGGCCCAGATGACTCAAACTTTCTTTGCAATCTTATTAATTAACAGTGTTGATGTTAGGGCCTATACGAACGACAGCTTTTTATCGCGCTGATGACGCGCGTTAACCGTAACTACGACATGCCACAAACGCGAGGTATGCGCAATCCGTATAACTTTGCGCACGTTCATGAATTGACAAACGCGTTATGCCATAAAAGCTTCCATTTTTAGTCAAAATTATTTTATGACAATTGCAGCTGCATCGAGTACGTGGAGAGGAGAGCGGTAGCGTATGCGCGCGCCTCTTCTCTACCATTTCTCACTTATATTTTGATGCGATGATCACGCACGTTTGTATAGCGGTACAAACGCAAAACAATCCGCTGTGAGGTCATTTTTACGAGCTCCAACTTCACATTACACGAACGCGCGATAAAATGCCATCGTTTGCATAGGCCCTTAAATGGAGCGAGTATGAAGAGGGCAACGCTTACGATGAACCCAACTTTACACTCTAAAATGATTTATTTTTTCTGGTCTTGGTTGGTTTTCTTTAAAGTTGTAATGATGCTTATCGCAGATATGTATTCGTAATTGTAATTTACGATATAGCAAAACTTGAACAATATTGAATATAATATAAAATTCAAAATATAAAATATCGTAATAAAATTTAATTCTCCTATACAAATACAGAATCATACAACAAACAACAACGACAACAAAGTAACATTTGTAATTTAAGAAAAGATCCCATTCTTCTCATTTTAAATTTATGCTGTATGTATTTATAAAATTAATGATCATTTTATGACAATGTGACACAAAAAGTTGAAATTTTCAAATAAGAATGGTGATAATCGATAATAAATTCAATTTTTAATTAATGAATATCTAAAGGAAAAATCAAGAGCAAGAGAAAAACCAGAACCGTATCGAAATCTTGAAGAATTCTAAGAAGCTTTTAATACACGTGTGCAATAAAATACAGAGGCCGGCCGGATACGGTCCTGTCTCATTATTATTATTATTATTATTATTATTCTGCATGATGTAAATTTAATTCCCCTTTTCATTCTTTTGAATTTTTTTTTATTATCTGATGGGACAAATTAAATCTGTCACAAGCAATTTAAACAATTTAAAACTTGGAAAAATTAATAAAATTCCAACCAATCGTATGTTGATTCTAGTTAAAATTTTTCTTGTTGTTGTTGTTTGTTTGTTTGGTTGTTTTTGTTTTTCGGAAGAAAATTTCGGTAGTTGCGGCTTTTAATAATTATAAGATTTGTTGTTGTTGTTGTTATTTTTTTTTGTAGTGCCCATTGGATTGGCCAATTGCCATAACGGCACGTACACATTTGACTTTTTCAATTTATATTCGTCCGAAACATGGTGAAAAATTACACCATTGTTACCACAACCATAATAATAATAATAATAATTTTTATAGATTTTCTTTGAAAAATTCTTTTTATGTGAGAAAAAACTTTACAAAAATTGCTTAAAGTAGAGGGAATAAGTGGTAAAAGTGGGGGGTCATCTTTTAATTCCATGTCACCCAAAAAAGGAAATACTAAATCAGTAGGACTGTAGTCAATTATTATTATTATTATTATTATTGTTATAATCTATCTTTCTCTGTTAGTTTAAATTTTCCTCTTTTTTTTGTACCAACATTCCCATTCTCTCTCTATTTGTAAATAAAACATAATCACTACAATTGAGTCAATGAAAATCTCCACACAGCCTGTCTCACGACAATTGAACACCAATTTAACCAATTTAAAGCTTTTTATTATTCATAAAATTTCATAAACCAACAACTAGATTCAGTTGGCTCTCGTCTGCCGGTACTTGGTAATAAATAGATAAAAAAAAACATACATTATATCATATATATAGATATATGTATGTATATGTGGATAAATGTATATTTGTTCTTATATGAATATGAACGTCATCAACTACAATAAATTAGATAAATAACGAACATAATCGAGGAATGGAAACATATAATGAATTCAATTTTTTTTTTCATTTATTTATAGAAAAAAGAGGTCTTTTGTTAATTGAAAACAATTGTAATTCATCTAAATATTTCCAGTTTTATCGTTATCCTGCTGTTTCCAGTAGAAATACACTTTGGCGGGAATATTAGAGTGAGATCAAGAAACCAATTCGAAATGCTATACAGGCACTACTAGCGACATCTTTGGGCACATTTCCGTTTTTATAGAAACATTATCACCTTAAAACTTGTTAAGGCACGTTTTGCCAGCCTCAGAATCACCAAAATTCTGCCTTGCTTCTCCAAATGGATAAATAATCATCAATCATGGACAGATTCAGTCCTGTTAAAGAGTTTACTAACGGATGCAAAGTCATTTAAGATAGCAGAACGTGTTGGATTTCTATTTTCTCACTAGATTCTTCTAGGTTTTTGTATTTTTTTAATCCCTAAACCACCATTTTTGGGCACATTTCCGTTTTTATAAAAACATTTAGGCTTCAGTGTCATCATAACATGAATGTTGTACCTTAAAACGTGCTAATGTACGTTTTGCCAGCCTCGGAAGCACCAAAATTAAGTTACACTTTCATTGCCAAAATTCTGCATGGCTTCTCCAAATGCATAAATAATCATCAATCATTAAAAAATAGTAGACGTCTGTCTGGTTTGCCAAGTTACGGACAGATTTACTGCTGTTAAAGAGTTTAATAACGGATGCAAAGTCATTTAAGATAGCAGAACGTGTTGGATTTGTATTTACTCTCTAGATTCTTCTAGGTTTTTTTATTTTTTAATCTCAAAACAACCAGTTTTGGGTACATTTTCGTTTTTATAGCAACATTTAGGTTTCAGTGTCATCATAACATGAATGCTGTACCTTAAAACTTGCTAATGTACGTTTTGCCAGCCTCAGAACCATCAAAATTAAATTGCACTCAAAAAGCCCCATAGCCCAAATTCTGCCTTGCGACTCCGAAAGCATAAATCATCAAAAAGTAGTAGACGTTGGCCTGGTTTGCAAAGTTACGAGCAGAATTACTCCTGATAAAGAGTTTACTAACGGATGCAAAGCCATTTAAAATAGCAAAACGTGTTGGAATTCTAGTTGCTCTATAGATTCTTCTAGGTTTTTTGTATTTTTTAATCTCAAAACCACCATTTTTGGGCTTCAGTTACATCATAACATGAATGGTGTAGCTTAAAACTTGCTAATGTACGTTTTGCCAGCCTCAGAAGCACCAAAATTAAGTTGCACCTCCATTGCGCCGAAATTCTGCATTGCTTCTCCAAACGCATAAATAATCATCAAACATTAAAAGATAGTAGACGTCTGTTTGGTTTGCGAAATTACGAGCAGAATCACTTCTGATAAAAAGGTTGCTAACAGATGTAAGATCATTTAAAATAGCAGAACGGGTTGGACTTCTATTTACCCTCTAAATTCTTCTAGGTTTTTTTATTATTCTAATCTCGAAACCACCATTTTTGGGCACATTTCCATTTTTAAACAAACATTTAGGTTTCAGTATTATGCACTACCCTAAAAGTTGCTAATGTACGTTTTGCCAGCCTCAGAATCACCAAAATTCTGCTTTGTTTTTTCAAATGCATAAATTTTCATCAATCCTCACAAAAAAAGTGGACGTCTGCTTGGTTTGCAAAATTACGGCTAAAATCACTCCTGATAAAGAGTTTATTGGACCTCTATTTATTCTCTAGATTCTCCTTGTTTTCTGTCTTTTTCTTAATCACCAAACCGTCATTTTTTGGCTCATTTCTGTTTTTCTAATTCTATTTGGGCTTCAGTACCTACCACTAAAATTAAATTGCACTTGCTGATTCTATGTTTTTCCCGGGTTAAAAGCATCAAAATCAAGTTGCGCCATTGAATTTTGCCAAACTTCTCCTTTGCTTGGGGTTAGCAAAAACTAGTAAACGACTGTCTGGTTTTCAAAGAACAAACAATCACAAGCAGAAGTATTCCATGTAGAGATTTTAATGATTTGAGATCATTTAACGTAGCGAAACATGCTGATTTGGGTAAAATCACTAATTTTATAAGAGTTTCGCTATCTTAGAGGGAGTTATTCTATTTGCACTCTAGATCTTTAAGAAGTGATTTATTCGCCTTATCCTGTATTGAGTTCTTTTAGCACACTGTGGAGCCTCTTTTGGACACTGTACGATTCAAAGTCTACTTTTGCACACCTGAGGCAGTGATCAAGAAACTAATCAGAGAAGTTATCAGTTTCTATAGAAGATCCCTTGCCCTCAATAGACGTACTATGCAACATTTAGCGGCTATCTACGGCTAAGAGGGCAATAATGACCAAATCCATCCTGATTCAGTTCTTTCCAAAAACAGATCCAAAATTCTGTGCAACCGCCTCCTATTCGTACATCACCTGTAAACTGAAACTACTCGATACAAAAAGAAACTATTCAACAACAGAAGTGAGTAAAGGAGGATTTTGCTCATTTTTGGGTGGAAGAAAGGGAATAGAATATCGCCAGTTGTGTAGTATAAGTTGGTAAACCTGTTGTCAATTATATTTATTATACAAATGCATAGATCATGATAAGTTCATAGGGAAAAAAAAACAATAAAAAAACGTATAGTCAATCCCGTTTGTGCATTATATTATTTTTCATTATTGTTATTATTGTTATTACCATTATTGTTACAGCTACTATTATTGTTTATTGTTTATAATACATATATCTTTCAAATATTTTATTTAGCGTAACACAAATTTCTAATTCATGTCATTCCTATATATTATTTATTATTCCTCTTATATATCGGCGTTTCTCTCTCTCTCTCTCTCTCTCTTTGTTTGTCCTTATCTCTATTTGTTATTCTATCTCTTTCTGTAGCATTTGATTTACTTAATTAGTTATCGACACACTAAATCTATGCAACATTTAAATTAATGATTGACGTTAGTCATTTTATATAAATATATGTTTTTATAAAATAGGCTAAATTTAGAAGTTTTTACTTAATTAGGTGAAAGTTATTGCATTATCATTATTATCATCATTATTATTATTATTATTATTATTATTATTATTATTATTATTATTAATAATAATAATGAAAATGTTGTTGGGAGTAGTCCGATACAATCAAAACAGATTTTTTTCTTGATTTGTCCTAAGAATTTCTAGTGACATTTCTATCTAGATAATTGGCAACAGTGATTAAGACAAACGGTTTTAAGGTTATGTGTCAGTTAATTTGTTTTTTTTTTATTTCTTATTTTAGACCAATTAATTTGGATTTAATAGAGAATGTTTATTTGGGTGGAAGGGGCAAACAACTCTACAGAAAAAAAAGCGGTTAACAAATCAAAAAATTTCCTGTTTTTTATTTTTAATATTATTTTTATCCATTTTTTTTCTATCTTCATTTAAGTCTTGATGTTTGAACGAACCAAGCGAGTAAATGCTTGTTTTTTATCAATTTTTTGTTTTTTAATTTACATAATTTAGACTGTAATCAATGATAATTAAGTAGAAAAAACAGTGGAAGATAACAATCCAGTTAATTGTCGGTATGGAACTTAAAAATGGCACTTCCCGCCCTTATTTTAAATTTCCGCCATTTTAATATACTTCCGGTACATAAGGATGACGCTCTTAAAAACTGTCAGACTATTGTAGTTTTTTTCTTCCAATTCTATTTAGAGTTTTTAGTTCCATCAACAATAAATAATCAGTCAACTGTGTCAATTAGATCGAGTTTGTGATTGATTAATTGAACAGTGGCGTACATCTAGTAAAATCTGCATCCGCTCCTTAGCTATACTTAATTATCACCGATATAGGTTTTGTACAATTTCTCTTCCTTTATCGCACTTTTCTTCCTCTTGCAAAAAAAAACCGCTTCCTAGTTATTAAAGATTCAAGTCTTCTTCCCAATTTCGATTCCCTTGGCATTTTCAAAAATCTTTTTGAAGTTGCGACACCACAACAGTACATCCGACATGTATAGTTGACATATTATTTGAGATGGAGAGGCCTTGATTTCAAGTTTCTAATCGTATAATAATCATCGCCTTTTTCAAAAGTTCAATTTTTGAAAGACAAGCTCCAATTTGCGGTCACATAAAGACAAACAATCTAAATGGGATTACAGTAATTGCCGCTCACTAGTTATGGACGATTTAAATTGATTTGTTAAGCTCAAGCTCTCTTTTAGCCCTTTATTAGCAGTTTTGAGTAATTCTCTCTTATTTAAAAGTTCAGAGCAAAAATGGTGCAAATATTGGAGGATATCCGCTCAGTAGTTATAAGAAAGGTATCAAGTATTAGCGAATTTCCGTGCAATTTATTTATTTAATGCTAATTTTTTATAAACTTCTCTTTAACACGTTCTTGTTCTGATGATGATTACCTGTTTACTTTTTTTGCAGAATTACATTTATTCTCATGGGATTTTGAAGCTATTAATTCTAGTTTTTGTTTTTTTGTGTTTGAAATATCAAATTGCCACTCACTAGTTACAACAAATTTCGGTTTTTTCCTCTCATACGGACAATCTTTAACTAGCTCTATCTTCTATACCTACATTTTGAAAATTTCAATTTTAATCGCTTAAAACTATTGAGAAAAATTTTGTTTCTTAATGATAACAGTAGGTTCCGATCACTAGTTATGAAACATTTGAGTTTCGGGCTTTAATTAAGACAACTCTCACAAAGTTTTCGATTTATTTCCTATCCTGGACTTACATCCCAGTTACTAACCAACAAACACTACAACAACCGCTGTTAAGTCAGAGGTGCAGGATAGAGTGCGTCTAACTGTGGTTTAATAGGTGCGCTTAAAGAAGGCTTAAGATAAGCGCTAGTAACGCACAATCCACGTATTACCTAAGATTGAACAAATGGAGCGCTTGTGGTTCTTTTTTAACGGAATCTGTGCAAACACTTGTATTTGTGCTATTCATCCCTATCGAACGCATGACATGTAAGTAAGCGGTTAGTAACGCATAACGTAACCGGCGTTTCATTTCCTTATCGCTAGCACCAATGAAATTCTCTGTCGCATAGTTTTGTTCGCACTTTTATCAAAACTGCCATTTCGTACGCAGATAAAAGCGCATCTTGTGGTAGTTTCTCAAGCCTTGAATCCTTCATTACACAAATTAAATTTCCGCCCACTAGTTATGATTTTTGATTTTCTTCGGAAATATCAATTCGCCTAGCATTTAGAGTGAAATTCTGCCTATTTGAGAGACTGACGCATTCAAATAACAATATTAGTTCAAAGGAAATCCGCTCATTAGTTATCAATAATAACAAAGATTAGTCGATAATACAGGCATTCGCTCCAATTTTGTAATTAAATTTACGGCAGTCTTTTCGTTAATTTTCAAACTTTGTGAGTAGTTTTCTGGCAAATCTCGCTCTTTCTTTCACAATATGGTTTTGTTCGCACACAAACCCCTTGACTCTTTTTGCACAAATTATTCGTCTACATCCTCCGAACGATAAAGAAAAAATCGTTATTCGCGATAACATCTGCAAATCTATCTAAAAACAACCAACTGCAACAATTTTTTGCAATTTCTCATGAATAATTACAAAATTTTCGATTTTTTTAAAACAAAAATAACAACATTTCAAACTTGCAACCACCGCACTCTCAGTATGCACAAACAAAACAATAAAAAAAAACAGAAACCAATCAGAAAATCGTTCAAATAATTTTTCGAATTGAAATTCCACGATATAACATGACCCTGGTAATATTAAAAACGCCCCGCGACCGTATACTCTTGTTACCATCGTCTTAAAATTCAATAACGAATAAATAATACCGAAAAGACGATGGTAAAAAAAAACACGAAGACGACGACGAATACTCAACGAAAAGAAAGAAAGAAAGAAAGAAAGAAAGACAACCATTGACTATATTATGAATAAAATAATAATAATAATCATAATAATAATCATAATAATAAAAAGAGATAGACAGATATTGAGACAAAGACAACAGAAACGAATTATATGAAATATGATTTCACATTTTTTATAGTATCCGACTGTTATTTTAGAATAAGCGGCACATAAAAATACCATCCAGAAAAACAAGAATTAATTAAAATTTGAAAAAAAAAAATTTTTTAAATTTTTTCAATCAAAACTTTTAGGAAGCGGAGAAGAATTTTCAATAATCAGGAGCGGAATAAGAAAAACTTTTCAATTAATCGTAGTTGGCTATGAAATATTGCCGCCTATTTTGAATACGGATTGCTTGTTCATCTTTCATCTTCATTTTTTTGTTCGGCTTTTTTTGGGAGTGTTGTCTTCTTCTTCTTCTTCTTCTTCAACTTCTTAATATTTTAGAGCTTTAAAGATAAAATTTTAAGGTAAATCTTGAAATATTTACTATAGTGCTCGCCTTCTTCGATCTTTCTTTATATCAATAATAATAATAATAATCATAATAATGATGAAAAAGATAATGAGAGAGAGAGACAGCAATATGGGCCATTAAACTTGGCTTAAGGCTATAATTAATGCATTTTTATTATAAATTAACTATAAGGAAATTTATAATTTCTTATTCGTTTGTTAGAATTCAATAATAATCGATAAGGTTAAATTTGTTTGTTTTGTAATTTTTTGACATAGAGATCTTTTTGTAAAACGACAAGGTGTGACTTAACCCAAATTTAGTTGTTCATTCTGTTTTTTTTATTTTTAATTCTTTTCTTTGTATTCAAAAATCGAAACGAATATTTCAAATTTTTTGACAATTCAAGGTCCGTTCATTATAAAAGAATTAATTAAAATGAATTTTTATCGTTGTTGTTGTTGTTGTTTTGTTGGAGGGTTTTTGAAAAAGGAAAAACAACAATCGTGGGGCTATAATTTTTTTTTTTTTTCGAATTTCAATGATTAAATTCCACCAAATTTGGTCATAATTTTTCCAATGTCAGGTACCAATTAGTTTTCGGGTTTTTATAATTTATTTCTCCTGTATCAAATAATAATAAAGAAGGCTTCGATTGTTTTTTATTGTTCTAAAATAAATGAGAATCGTTACCAATTGTTTCCCACAGATTCATGCACACTTGATGTTGATTGTCAAAAATTTTTTTTTGGGTGTCTTGATAGTGATTAGTGTTGATTCATTATAAAATATTAGAAAACACACACACACTAACACATTAACATAATATCTATGTATTGGTAAAGGTTATAAAAGCAGGCGTTTAAGCTAATTTAACGAAATGTTTAGTAGTCGTAAAGCTGACAGTTTACGACATTAAGACGTCATCATTGTGGTCTCATCGTATTTATTCTAGTGGAAATGAGCCAACCGTTTCCATCTCTATATCTGTTTATTGTAGAAAAATTATTAGAATTTTTCCCCCATTATCTATCTAGCTTTGTTTTTCCGGTTGATTATAATTTTAAGACAAAATGAAACGAAACAAATAATTTTATAATTAGAATCAATTGGAGTTGATGTGATTTACGTCACACTACAACAAAAAAAAATCCGTCATTCGTTTATAATTATTTAGAATATCTGGTCAAAGTTGATTTAAATTAATATGAAACGGAAATAAAACAGTTCCATCGTTTAGTTTGATTTGTTGACAAATTGTAGGTTTTTTTTTTTAATTTTTAAATAATTATTCGTTAATCGTTAGGGTACGTTCGCAATTAGAAGCGTTAAAGTTGCAACGCCATCTAGCGGTGACATTTCCAAACTCGATGGTGTAGCGTCGATTCGATAGGGTTCACAATCGTTTCCGGTGTGAATGGAGATTTAACGACTTTACTAATTTAAGATGAAAGCTTCCGCTGTTGTTTTCATCAAATGCCGCTCTTTTTTTGTTAATTTTTTTTTTTAATTTAGAACCGTTGTTGTAATTGATATTGCTACAACTAACACTTGTTGCACTTGAATTATTGGAGGAGCAGAAAGAGATGCGGTTGCAAAAAAATCGAAATGAGCACGTTAGCATTTTTCAGTGTTTTCAGTACAAAACCAAAAAAAAAAATTCCTTCTGACTCAACCAATTATAACTAAGGGACATCTTTGAGATGCATCGCGAAGCCTGAAAGTCGCTACAGCAATCTTTCTGACAACACTCTAACTGATTAAAACTACAGCTGTACTGTATGTTTGCAATCTTTCCATTGGCATAAAAACTGCGAATTACTAAAATTTGGATGTTGCAAAGTCTCCGTTAACTAGAAATGCAGTGACCCAACTCAAAGAGCAATCCCATATTCTCAATTGATAAGAATCTGATGAATGCCCAAAGTTAGCACAAGTCATTTTCTATAAGAAACAATGCATGCCGAATCTTGCTCATCCTTTACGATCTTTCAGTCTAAATTTACCGAGTTCAGTCCAAACGAGCGAGCCATAATGGAAGCAAAACATACTTTTTACCATCCGTATTCTGCTTAAACACACAATATTTTATGGATAAACTCGCATTTAGAGCCATTTACAATAACACAGAATTCCAATGCAAACACTTCATCGCTCTCGGAGCGTTTTGGGAACGATTTGTTTGCGCTAAAAGTTTATTGTTTTACCCAGAATTGACTCCTTACATTGTCAAAATACAGTTTTGTACATAGTTTTGTAGAATTTTCCATAAAATTCCCAATTTTATACCCAACAACAGATGTTTGTCTAAAATATTCCAAAATTGAATAAAATTGTTTTTTTGTGATTACTAACAGTCATGTCATCGTAATTTCTTATACAATTTCTGGATTATAAAAACTCCACTTGGCCATCTGTTACATTCGATATGAAAGACAAAAAAAAAAAAAACAACACAACACAGCACCACAACACATCATATATTCGATTTTATTCACACAGAAATGAATCATCGAAAATTTTTATAAAGAAAATAAAGAGACAACAACACAGATACAACAAAGATGAAGCACTAAGAGTTGAAGAGTAAAGAAAAAAAAATCTATTTAAATACCATACATACAAAAATTGTTAAGTAATTTTCCAGAAATAAACCTCTTTAAAAAAGAATTTTTTCCTTCATTAAAAATTCTATAATCAAAATATGTTGGTGAAGATAAAGAAACTCGACGGAGTAGAAGAGAAGAAAAAATCAAACACAACACAAACACCAAACAAAATCCGTTTATTGAAATGAAAGGATTTAAAAACAGATAAAATCTGTCTGCTTCTGGTCCCTCTTCTGCGTTTTATACAAAAAAAAAAATTTCGGGTTTTAATTCAAAAACAAGAAAAAATGAAACAAAGTCTATCTACCCGAAAAATTTTTTAATCCAAAATCAGTTAGGGATTTTTGTGCAGAAAATACACTTCAACCCAACAACAACAACAACGCACGTGTTTAATTTAAATTCAAAAAATAATAATAAAAAGGGGGACCGTTTTTCAATATAATAATCGCAACATAACAAAAAAGTAAAACCGTATAGAATTTCTCGAAAATCAAGCGAAAGACGACGATGACGACGACAACGAGCAGAGCAACAGAGAAAAAAGGGGTTGAATTTTAAAACCTTCTCATTATTATTATTGCACATAATATAAAAACACCCCTTTACCCGCCGTTTGAAACCCACCATTTACAAGTATACGATGGTAGAAAAAATATATGAAAACAAAAGTATTTATCTTTAACCCTTCTTTTTTTCGTTGGCACTCTCTTTCTGTTGATCAAACAATTCTCAATCGAGATTTTTCGAAAAATATTCAATTGGTCGATTTGAAAAATTTCAAAAGATTAAAAATTGAATAGAAAAAAGAGATAGATAGAACTGGATTTTTTATATTTAGAACATAAGGACTTATTTTAAATATATTTGAACATAATCTGGTTTAGTTTTGTATAATATAGGGGCACCCTTATAATACGCTTTCATTGAAATTTTCGGGAGGTATTTAACAACAACTACTAAAAAAAAAGGGTAAAAACCTTGAATAGACCTCTTATTTCGACCATCAACTGTTTTATTATTATTATCATTATTATTATTATTATTACTTTGTGTAAGTAAGCTGGAGGAAATTTGGGACAAAACAAGGAGTTTCCCACAAAATTTCGTTGTGTTGTTGTAATTAACGTTTCCTTGTCTCTCGTTTTTTTTTTTTAAACTCCTCTGGGTTGATTTTGATGTGCTGTTGTTGTTGTTGGTGTGTGTCTGTGTGTGTGTTGTTGTATAAAAACAGAACGGATGTCTGTTATAAGAATTTATCTTTTTATTTCAAATGTGTTTTGAGTATTAACAGAAACGAAATGTTATTTTATAAATCTCATAAAATACAAAACACATACAAATCCATTTTCATAAATTTTGTTATTGGGAATCGTTTATTGGAATCATTGTATGCCAAAAATAGAATTTGATCGAAAACATGGAATTCAACAGTTATAAATTTCTTTTTATACAAACCTTGGGCAATTGTTGAAAATTGTTCGGGAGAGAAGTAGAGTCCCCAATTACGCTAACAACGTATGACGATAGCAATGACAGTTACTCTTTCGTGGATCAAAATCGGCCAACGCTGTGTAAAATTTTTGCACGGTCATAGAAAGAGCAGGTGTTCTATTCGGTGTTCCTTATAGACACGAATGTCGAAAACCCTTAACAAAGTTAGCGTCAGTCAAAAAATTGCTTTGTCTCCTCCAGCATACAAAGGATTACCTTTTCCTATTTAAGGTACAACTGAGTTTGGACGTTTTCTAAACTTTGACATCCGATTGTTGGTCATAATGCAGTTAGGATCGAGCCCTTCTTGAATCTATTTGAAGCCTTCTAATTATAAAATGGGTTTCAAGGACCTTCAATGACAAACATTTTCGATCAAAATCGATTTTGATTCCCTAAATGTCGACTTATAAGTTAAATGTAAGACAAGATCGATTTTAAGCTGAATGTGACATTTAAGAAGGGAAGATTAACCGGGCTTTAGTCGTACAGCATTTGTCCATGGGAATGCGGAAGCGTTTAAGTATGTAACTAACAACCGGCCCTATATCGCACAAATTGCAGATTGTTTTTTTAAATTTTTGTTTGTATTTCGGGTGCTTCATACAGGCTTAGGGCTTGCTGAAAGAGGTTCCATTTCAGTAAAGAAAAATTTCAGTGTGTTCAAAATTGATCTTATCTTCAGATATTTTATCTACAACGTCAACATGTACTAGAGCTAAAGATTGGGGTGTTTGCAATAGTTACCAAAAAATTGAGTTTAGCCTAAAGTTGCTAAAACTTCTAAAAGTGCAATTCGATTTGTAGGTCACTTTGCAGCAATTTTCAAATAGGTACCCAAAATACATGAACCTATTTTTGAAAATTTTTGCATTTCGTCTAAATTATCAAAAAAAGGAAATATTTTATGTGATTACTCATACGAACCTTACAAAACAACTCTCAGACACCTTTAGAAAGTTCGTACATTCTTAAAAGACTTTGGCGCTCGCTTCCACTATTGTGTCGCTAACCCCATTACTCCTGGGTTAACAATAACTTTACTAGCTTAACTCAATCATAGCATTCCAACTGGCGGAGATTTCCACTTCTTTAAGCATTTCTCAAGAATCCCAAAAACTGAGTATAAAAAGTAAAAAATTGTTGAATTCGTGCAACCTTCAATTCAAAAAAATACGGAATTTCTGACAAAAGGTTAGAATATTTGAAGAACAACAATTTTTTTTGGTATTAGTAGTAAACTATTTTCGTCTATGAAGTCTTTCTATCATGAATTGTACATTTCGTCATCGACCAATTGTCGCCAAAAATTTTGGCACTTGTTGGGAATTTGGGGAAAAATCTTTATTTCATTGTTTAGCAACTTTCTAAGAAACATTATTATTATTATTGTTATTATTATTATTATTAGGAAATCAAATATTAATCAACTTCGAAATCACAGACAATTGTTGTGTATCCGCATTAAAAACCCTCACAGATATGTTAATAAAATTGGGTGGGTCTTGTTGTTTTCTATTTCCATTATTATATCAAGTCGTTCTAGTTAATTTATTATAAATTTCAATAAATTACCCAAACACCTACACTTTAAAACAATTTCCCCCCTATTACTGCACATATTTCCAATTTCCCACTGGAACCTTTTCATTGTTTTCCTTTTTTTATTTTGTATGTTATTTTTGATTTTACTAGGATTTTTTTTGTATTTTATTTTTTGTAAACATTCTTATGTTCATTTGAATTATTTTTTTTTTGTATTTCAATCCATATTTCCGCTGTAGTTTTTTTTTTTGGTTGCTGCTTTTCTGTATAGTTGTCGTTTGTTGGGACTTTTGTCGTTTTCATCGTCGTCATAATTTGATTTATCTCCTCATCTGTCACTGTAGCAGTAGCTCCTTCCACTCTCTCTCTCTCTCTTTACTCGTCAAAAATCGGGGTAGAAAAACTTGAATCCATCATATTCGAACAATCAAACTTATTTAATTATCGATTATTACACAATAAAGTAATAAACGAAATTTGGTAAACTTGTAGTAAGTCGTTGAAAAATCACCCCCATATCGAATTGTATCGATCAAAACAACCCCCTTACATGTCCAGATGTTTTTTCCGAGCTCCCGCTCTAAAAGGGTTAAAATCTGGAATACTTCTCTATTGTTAGTGTTTTTATTATTTGAATCAAATTTGTTAAAAATTTTTGTTTAGACAAGTGTTTTATATGCTTACAAATCTCTCTCTCTCTCTCTCTATCTCTTTCTAATTCTTTTCAATATTCTATTTACATTGAATTTTTATTCTTGTCTTTGTTAATTGAGCTTTTTTGATATGCCCCACCGTCACCCGCGCCCCTTTTATTTGATTCTTTTTTTTTACGAGTCGACTTTGTTTATTTATTTTATTTGTTTTACATTCACTTTTATGATTTCCAAATCTTGATATTAAATTCGTAAACATGTGTCACATATGTACATGAATTAAAAGCATACACGCATATCTATAGAACAACAACAACAACAACAACAAAAAAACGTGTAATAAAGAATCGTAAAGCTTGTTGTTGAAAGTAAATAGAAAAAAACAGTTAGGTTTTTTTTTTTTTTTAAATTTTTGTTTGGGAAATGAGCCAGTTTTGTATGGAAAGTTAATTGTGCAAGAATTTTTCGACGTTTTGGCACTAATTT
The DNA here is from genome assembly GCA_037414755.1 of Lydus trimaculatus. Taxonomy (NCBI): domain Eukaryota; kingdom Metazoa; phylum Arthropoda; class Insecta; order Coleoptera; family Meloidae; genus Lydus; species Lydus trimaculatus. The sequence continues at coordinate 11,180 of JAZBGY010000226.1, read as the reverse complement.
AAAGGAAAAATGGTTACAAAAAAAATTGCAAAACACACAATGAAAAATGATTATTTTAACAATTTTTGGCAAATCACAAAATCTAGGTTGTTTTTCAAAAATAGGATAATTATTGGAGTGTAATCGTATTATCTACGCTTGCGTATAATTTGATGGCGCAAGCGCATTATCAACAATTCGCCCTAATTGGTTAATCTCCAATATCTAAAAATGTTGTTGTTGTTGTTGTTGTTGTTGTATTAGATTTGTAATATAATTTCAATATGGATATAATGATGGTTTTTCACTAAAATAACGTGTAATTTCAGCGATGATGGCTCAATCACTTCAGCCGACTGTTAGAGATGCCGTCACGACGCCAACCTTATTGCTCAATAAACCAACAACACAATTGGATTATTCGAAATATGTAAAAAGATTCTCATCATCGATTGAATGTGGCAGTTCCTATTGTAAAGATCTTAATTATAGGTAAACTATATATATGTGGCTTTCTAAAATTATTGATGGTACAAAAAAAAAAAAATTATAATAATAATGGTAATTTTTATTTTTGGATTTCTTTTTTTTTTTTGTTTTTGTCTTGTGATTATAGAGAGCATTTTCATTGTTTGGATTGTAATTCACGTGTTTTTGTTAAAAAAGAAGAAATGATACGTCATTTTAAATGGCATAAGAAACGTGATGAAAGTTTACAACATGGTTTTATGCGTTATAGTCCATTAGATGATTGTGGTGATCGTTATACAAATTGTACACATAATAAAAAACAAACCCATTATCATTGTATTAAAGAAGGCTGTGATAAAGTGTACATATCAACATCAGATGTTCAAATGCATGCCAATTATCATCGTAAAGATTCAGCAATTATACAAGAAGGTTTTCAACGTTATCGTGCAACAGAAGAATGTGGTGCATCGTATTGTGCCTTTTTCGGACAAAGGACAACACATTTCCATTGTCGTCGGACGGGATGTAAATTTACATTCAAAAATAAATCGGATATGGGTAAGTTAAAATAGACCTTTGATTCCTATACAAGACACAAACCAATTAAAACAAAAACAAACAAAAAAAAAAGGAAAATTTTAAAAATTTGAAGAAATTCCATCAAATCTGTAAGTACTAGGTAGATCTAGTAGAAATGCGACAATTAGAGCAGTCTGTTGGTCTATTTCCACTTTTAGGAAATCATTTTCGCTCTCAATGATCTTTAGGTTACTTCAAATTTCCTTAGAAATACTTTGTTAGGTCTCTCTGCCAATAAGATTTTTGATCAAGTAGGATTGCGGTTTTTTGAAAAACTGTATTTTGGAAGCGCAAACTTTATCCTCAGAAGGAGCAAAACTTTCAATTGCAAACACTATCTCTAAGTCTAGGTTTACTGTGTTCAAAGGTGCCTTAGATTGTTACCTGAATGTGCACAAACTATAAGTGATTTTTTCCACTTCTTCATCTACTACAGTGCAAAAGTGTGTTTCCTCCTTTAATACTACGAATTTTTAGCTTAATAGTGCTTGAATCTTCTACGTAACGTCCGTTAGTAAAAATTCAGACTTCCATTTGGGTGGAAAAATCAAGTTGTCTGTTTTGGGCGAATGGGGTTCTTGTATTTTTGCTATATTTCGGATTATTTCTGCCTCATTCAATCAAAAAGTCTTAGGGTAACTCTTTCATCAGTCTTTTTTTTGAAATACTACGATCTCATTTGATATCAAGCAAACAGTGGTAACTCATCTTGCTTCTACTGTTTCCCATTTTTGCATCTTCCGCCTCACCAATTGGTCAAATATCTTCTAATTTTTCTTGGTCGCAGAAGATTTGTCAAAACTAAGAATTCTTTAGGTCTTCTTCCTCATCTACTGCTTCCTAAAATATTCGAATAAGTAGAATTATGCTTATTGCTTCTCTGCTCCAATTCTTCCCTTCAACCCTCCTCAATCTCAATGCATCTAAATTGGCAAAATTTTAACTGCTCCTTCTTCTTATCGTTAGAGCTTCTTCTTTCAATTACCTTGTTTCCTACGAAACAGTTACAATATTTTTGATCAATTAATTGGTGAATTTTAGAAGAATAAACTTTATCTCTATGAAAAGCAAAAGTTTCCACTAGAAATTCAGACTTCCATTTAAGTGGAAAAGTGGAAGTTGTCTGTTTTGGGCAAATAGGTTTCTTGTTTTTCTGGTATATTTTCGATCATTTCCGCCTAATTCAATCAAAAAGTCTTAAAACAACTCTTCCACGAGTCTTTTTGAAATATTCTGATCTTATTTTGACATCTATCAAAAAGTGGTAACTCATCTTGCTTCTATTTTTTCCCATCTTTGCATCGTCTACCTCATCCTTTCTATTACTAATTACTACTTGTTTTTAAGCTTATTCAAATGTCCTCTAATTTCACTTGGGTCGCATAGAATTTGTCAAAACTAAGATTTATCTACCTCTTCTGCCTCATCTACTGCTTCTTCCCTTTAATCCTCCTCACTCTCAATGCATCTAAATTAGCAAAATTTTAACTGCTCCTTCTTCTTAATCTTAGAGCTTTTTCTCAGACTTGCTGCATCTCTTCGATTTTCTATTACCTTCGCTTCTACGAAACATCCTCTAGTTACAATATTTTTGATCAATTAATTGTGGATTTAAGACGAATCAAAAGCAAATGTTTCCACTAGAAATCCAGACTTCCATTTAAGTGGAAAAGTGTAAGTTGTCTGTTTTGGACAAAAAGGTTTCTTGTTTTTCTGCTATATTTTGGATCATTTCCGCTTCACTCAATTAAAAACTGTTAGAGTAACTCTTCCACTAGTCTTTTCGGAATATTCTGATTTCATTTTGACACCTATCAAAAAGTAGTAACTTATCTTGTTTCTATTTGTTCCCATTTTTGCATCTTCTGCGTCACCCTCTATATTACTACTTGTTTTTAAGCTTATTCAAATGTCATCTAATTTTATTTGGATCGCATAGAATTTGGTAAAACTAAGAATTCTCTACCTCTCCTGCCTCTGCTTCCTAAAAGATTCAAACAAGTAGAATTGCGCTTATTCCTCCTCTGCTCCAATTCTTCCCTTCAGCCCTGACTTGAGTTTTCCCAAATTTCTTTCATTCTCCTTCAAATGTATCTAAATCAGAAACATTTCAACCGCTCCTTCTATTCTTCTTATCCTTCGAGTTGCTACTACTTCCTAAAATATTCAAATATGTAGAATTATGCTTATTTCTCCCTTGTTCCGAGTCTTCGCTTCAATCCTGCTCAAACTCAATTATTCGATTTTGAGTCTTTCTAAATTTCTTTCGATGTTCTCAGACTTGCATCTCTTTTATTTCCAATTATCTTCACTTCTACGAAACATCCTCTAGTTACAATATTTTTGATCAATTAATTGTGGATTTAAGACGAATCAAAAGCAAATGTTTCCACTAGAAATCCAGACTTCCATTTAAGTGGAAAAGTGGAAGTTGTCTGTTTTGGACAAATAGGTTTCTTGTTTTTCTGCTATATTTTCGATCATTTCCGCCTAATTCAATCGAAAAATCTTAAAATAACTCGTCCACGAGTCTTTTTGAAATATTCTGATCTTATTTTGACATCTATCAAAAAGTGGTAACTCATCTTGCTTCTATTTTTTCCCATTTTTGCATCTTCTGCCTCACCCTCTCTATTACTACTTGTTTTGAAGCTTACTCAAATGTCGTCTAATTTCACTTTACTGCTTCCTAAAAGATTCAAACAAGCCCTGCCTTGAGTTTTCCCAAATTTCTTTCATTCTCCTTCAAATGTATCTAAATCAGAAACATTTCAACCAGCTCCTTCTATTCTTCTTATCCTTAGAGTTGCTACAACTTCCTAAAATATTCAAATAAGTAGAATTATGCTTATTTCCTCCTCTGCTCCGAGTCTTCGCTTCAAATCCTACTCAAACTCAATTATCCGATTTTGACTCTTTCCAAATTTCTCTTGTCGAATGCATCTAAATTAGCAAAATTCTAGATGCTCCTTCTTATCCTTAAAGCTTCTTCTCAGACTTGCACCGTCTCTCTTGTCATAATGCCAAAGGTCTTCTCTATTCAACTCGATTTGTGTGTGACATTTCAAAATTTGTAACCTTAAGAAATCCAAATCACATTTAAATCTATTGTTTGTCTTAACTATAAGTGGAACCATTGACTTAAATGACTTGCATTAAATCTCATATTGTTCTCAAATCATACAACAAAAAAAACTACAATATTTTTAAGAAATCTTACATAAACCATGTTTTTTTTTGTTCGATTTTGAATCATTAAAATCACATAAAACCGAAAATGTAGTGATTTTAAACTTTGATTAGTATAATTTTCTAGAATTCTTACGAAATCTGAACGAATCAACAACAAAAAAAAAACAGACCCGTAGAGAATTAGATGTAAAAAATATACCTCTTCCTGCTACTAATTAAGTTCTAACTTTATTATCTTAATAACTAGTTTATAGTTGTATCACTTCATAGCTTTTTTTTATTAGTATTCAAAATTAAAGAGCATCAGTCGTTGATTAAGCCAAAAAATATAGATTCAACTGTCGATCATTCGATAAGAAACTAAAAATTTTTCAATCAAACCGTATATGAATCAAGTAATCGACTTACGTTCATCTTCAGGCATTGCCTACTTTGATCTAGATTGTTGGTTAATTAATAAAAATTCTCTATCTTTGTTGTGGGATTCATGCGATATTTCCATGAAACGGTAGTTTTTTTTGTCCCAACTTTATAATCTCCATCATCATCATTACCTATTCAATCTTCTTCATCATGGTAAAAAAAAAAAAACAAGACACATACATTGAGCAAATATGGTTTTTTTTTCTACGAATCTGTCAAGATTAGTAGTTTTAGCAATATTAGCAATGTTGTATTCAATAAGCAACAATCAAGTACCAACGACCAAAGTTCAAGGTTATCATTTATTAGATTTAACAGATTTTTAAAATAGATTTTCCATTAAAAACACGAATTAAACGCTAGAGAAAGACGGATTGTTGTGTGTGTGTGTGTGGACCAAAAAAAAAACGATAAAAATTATTCAAATTTAAATAGAAACCAATTATGTGTCTCTTAATATTTAAACATCAATCACTTGGAGATCTCTCTCTCTCTTGGTTTTTTGTTTTGCCTCTCGCTTTGTGTCTTTAATAAATCGTTTAGAACGGAAATTTGTAATTTTCGTTGATGATTTAGTAGCGTTAGAATGATTTCGTTCAAAACTAGAGGTCTTTTTGGAATAAAAATACACAGGTCACCGTGGAGACACGCCCACATCCTCAACTCGTCCACCGTGATTAGTCAGTTATAAAGGCGTGTGAACTCTATTGGCTAATGTGAAACCACCTCCCACTAACAGGACATCGGCAAAAGTCGGGCATGTTACCAGTCTGTGTATTTTTGATCCAGAAAGACCTCTACCATTTTTACCACGAATCTAATTTTTATTTTTATTTGATTGATAGAAAAACATAAAACTTATCATATCAAAGATGAACAATTATCCAGAGATGGTTTCAAGAAATTTATGAAAAACGAACAATGCCCATTTGAGAAATGTCGATTTTCCAAAGTTTGCAATCACATCCATTGTATACGTCCACAATGTAGTTATGTATTACATAGTTCTGGTCAATTATTTTCACATAAACGTAAACATGAACGTAAAGATAGTGAATTAGCATATAGAAAATATAAATTAGCACAAAGTATGATGAAAAGCTTACAAGATCCAAATTTTATACGTGATTATGAACAACAACAACAACAATTTGAAGGTTTAAATTTATCAATATTTAATAATCAAAATTCATCAACATCAAATCTATCAAATACGGAAAGTTTAAGTGAAGATCGACAATCACCAATTAGTTATGGTGATGTTGAATCAGCTATTGATTTAACAGCAAATGATTCAAATTTTATGTTAAATGATGATTTTAATTGGAATAATAATGAGGAATTTTGGCGGAAATATTGTCAATTTGTTAGTCAACAGGATAGTTGTAGTGAGAAATGTGAATATAATTATACAGATCATTACCATTGTATTATAGAGAATTGTGAAATGGTTTTTAAGTAAGTATTTGTAAGAGATACCCCAATAACTTTGTTAATAGTCGATGAAATTTCATGAAATTTTGCACACTACCACTCAATCACCCACAAAATACACCTATAATAAAATTTTGAAGTTATATACAGAATAACCCAGGAAAATCGCTCCCAAAGTTAAGTGATACCTCAATTACTCTGCTATTACTCGAGGAAAATCGATGAAATTTTACACATCACTACTCAATCACCCACAAAATACACCTATAATAAAATTTTGGAGTTATATACAGAATATCCCAGAAAAATCGCCCACAAAGTTAAGTGATACCTCAATTACTCTGCTACTACTCGAGGAAAATCGATGAAATTTTGCACACTACTACCCGATTACCTACATAATACACCTATAATAGTATTTTAAAGTTATATACATGCCATATCAGAAAAATCACCCCCAAAGTTAAGTGATACCTTAATTACTCTGCTATTACTAGAGAAAAAACCATAAAATTTTGCACACTACTACCTGATTACCCACATAATACACCAATGATAGTATTTTAAAATTATATATACAATAACCCAGAAAAATCGCCCCCAAAGTTAAGAGATACCTTGATTACGCTACTATTATTGGAGCGAATTTCATGAAATTTTGTACACTATTAGAACACTATCTGTATAACCCAAATTAATTATTATTTTTACTTATTTTATTAAGTTCTAAAGATGGTGCTCGTGAACATGCACGTAATCATGAACAACAAGAAATAATAACTGATAATTATTTTACAACAATACAAAATGGTACAAATTGTTGTGAAGACAATTGTATCTATCAAGATAAAGAGAAACATTATCATTGTAATTGGGATAATTGTCGTGAAGTTATATTACCAATTGATAAACCATTTCGTCGTTTAGAACATCATAAAATGCATGAATATTCACGTAAATTAAGTTTAACAAAAGATCCATTACAAATGACACATTTGGCAACATCAATTGATGGTATGTTTTGTCGGAAACGTGGCCGTCCACCGAAAAACCGTGTTATAGAAGTATGGAATGATTATGTAAGTGCTACAATATTTATGAAAAAATTCTTAAACAAAAAAAAAATTGATTAAATTTAGAATCCCATCGGCGGTCAAACTTTAATGGATTCACCACAGGCGATTTTTACAAGTTTCAAATTACCAAAACCATCAACAACGCCATCTAGTAGTAAAGAGATTGAACAACAAGATTCAAGTGATGATCGTTCAAGTACCCATAGTCCTACTGTAAGTGTTACTACCAATTATCCAATATTACCAACTGTATTATATTAAATTTAAAATTACCCTAGATTCAAGATTATAGTTTACAAGGTTTTGATATTTATAAAGAGAATACAAAATGTCCAGATAATTTATGTCCATATTTGGGTACAATCCATTATCATTGTAATCAAAATCGTTGTTTATATGTTACTGATAAGGAGGATGTTTTAATAATGCATAGTAAAGATTTCCATGATAATATTGAAATATTGGATGGTTTTGAATTTTATGATCGTAATGTTGATTGTCGCTTAAATGATTGTCCAAGTAATAAAACAAATCGTCATTTTCATTGTACACGTACAAATTGTAATTATTCATTTGTACAATATTCAACAATGGCAATACATAATCAAAAACATCAACAAGATGATAATAATGATAAGAATTTATTGATAAAACATGAAATTAAACATGAATTAGATGATAAATTCATGATTAATCCAAATCCAAATAATGTTGGTAGTACTGTTGGGGATTTTACAAATCAAAAAGCAATGAATTTAAGTCAAAATTCTGATAATAAAGGTAAGTCTGCATTTTTACTATAATTATGTGTGTTTTAGTCTAGAATTTAGAATATTTTGGGGGATTCTAGATTTAAATGATTGGTAGTAGTGTATTGTACTATTTTGACAAGTAAAGTCCCTAAATACGCCTATCCCTCGATTTGCACGGTACTCTAATTACACGGTTTCGAAAGGTCGATTAGAGCAGCCTTTTCAAAAACGTCATTCATTTGTTTCACACGGTTTCGTTCTGCACGAATCGTCCGTGTAAATCGAGGGATGGGTGTATGTATTTTGTGTAGTTTTCAGAGAATCAAAAAAAAAACAAAACAAAAAATAGTACAATCTTACAGTGTACACATTTTTATCGAATTATGTAAATATAGTATAGAGATGATTTTGTCTTTTTAGTGGTGAAGGCTTCAGGGACTTTCTTTCCTCTTTCTACATTGCCAACTGAACGAAAGTCACCAGAATTATGTAAAAATTTTATAACAGGTACGATTACCGTACTAACAACACAATAAAAACAGAAATTACTAATCTCTAACAAAATTAAAATCCCCTAGATTATGAGGCGGGGTTTTTTCTCTCAAAAATTGAATATTACCAACTTTTAGAAAAAAAACTTCCTAATTATCTAGCGAGTGGATTTTAATTATTTTGAAAAACTGAATAAATAAGTGTGTAACTTTCGTTTGTTTTTTTGTTTTTTTTTCGTAATCATAGTTGGTACCATTGGAAATTTAAAAGTTTAGTATTTTAGTATTCTATAATGCACCAGTTTTTGTATATTTTTTTTGTATTTTGCACAATTTTGTTCAGTTTAGTTCTTCTTATGTGACTATTTACACCCAACACTGAAGGTGTAAACAAAGTCAAAGTACCATAGGGGAATTGTAGTACCAATCAGTGTGACCAACATAATTGATTTGTTTTTTTTTTTTAATTACAACCCACAGAGCCAAACTTTCTACAAGATCCCAATGTTGGCAATACTGGTAGTAGTACTTTGTACGGTCCTGAATTGAGTTGTTCTAGGCCTTTTTGTAAATTGAAGCGTAAATATCATTATCACTGTAACGCTTGTAATCAGGTAATTGTTTACTGATTGTTTTATTGTTGTGGTGGTACTTAAAGAGATGATTTTAGGCTTTTTCTGAGATGGATCGTCTAGTTGTCCATGTAGCTAAACATAGTACGAGTGCTTTAAATAGTCAGTTACAAGAAGAAAATCCACAACCACAACAACAACAACAACAACAACAACCACAAAAACCAGCAAGAAAATCGTCATCATCATCGTCATCTTCATCGTCATCTTCATCATCATCTTCATCATCATCGTCATCATCATCGACGACGCCATCATTAAAAACTGAACCAAAAATTAATGTAGCACCATTACAAAGTTTACAAAATCCCCCACCTTTACCACCACCACCCAAAACTGAACATGATACAAATCTATATTTAACACCAACATTTGATGCTTACAATCATTTTACAAATTTCCCAGCAAATTTAGCAACCCAATTTGCCTTAATGTCCCAACAACAAACAATACAAAATGCATTTCTACCACAGAATTTGTATCAAAATGCAGCAGCAGCCGCTGCAGCTGGTCTACCAGCACAATTAATGTTTCAACATACACAATTAATGCAAAATCCATTATTAACAACACAACAACATAATTATCAAAGTGGTGGGGATAATATGACAAGTCCATTAGTTGCAATGGCGGCAAATTTGAATAAACGTTCATTAAGTCCACATCATGAAATAACACCAGAACAAAAGAAAGCTAGAATACAGAATTCGATGAGAATATTAAAAGATGAACCAGTTCCGGAAGGTTATCTCAGATTTCGGTAATTTTCCCCCCAAAAATTTAGGTACAGAAAACCTAACCTAACAATTTTTGTAGATTTAATGAAGATTGCCAATACCAACATTGCGGCTATCGAGAACACCAAACCCATTTCCATTGTCAACGACAAGATTGTGGTTATAGTTTTTGTGATAAGACACGTTTTGTACAACATACAGCTAGACATGAACGTTTAGATACATTGATGGGTGGTGATTTCCAACAATATCGAGCTAATGTATCTTGTGGACGTGGTGATTGTGCTTACACCACAAATTTAGGTTGGTAACACTGTTTTTCCAGGGGAATTTTATTTAATTATTTGTTTATTTCTTTGGATACAGGTTCAACACAGAATAAGGCATCACATTTTCATTGTTTGAAATGTGAATTCGTTTGTACGGATACAAATAAAGTTGTTGCACATCGTAGACAACATCAAAAATTAGATTCAATACAAGCAGCTGGTTTTGAGAAATTCACACCAAGTCAACAATGCCGCATACCGAATTGTCAACATACTGGCAAACAAACACATTATCATTGTTTGAGTTGTCAGTATGCTGTTTTAGGTTTAGCCCAAATGAGTGCTCATAAATATCGCCATATGGAAGGTTAAAACTGGAATTTTCGTTGTAAATAATTGATGAATTCTGTACAAATTCACGTAATTATAGATAGAAAAGTATTACAAATCTCTTGTAAATAGTTTGAAAACGAACTGATACGACTAAAGTCAATAATTCCCAGTAACTAAACGGGGGGAAATACCTATAAAAATAGCGCCATCTAGTGTAGATTCCTTCAAGTATTATACACGTAGGGAACAAGTTTTTCTTGTAGGAACAAACAAACAAAAAAAAGACATTAGTATTTTTTTAGATAGTTTTGGTAGTAGAATTAGATTTCAACAAACACACACACACTCACACATATACAAGATAAGGGTGGAAATTTTGCTCGAGATAACCCTAGTTGTTTAGTGCCTTAGGAAAAAGACATATAATTTTTTTAAATATTCTGTAGGTGCCTTTACAGGTACTTTTTTTCAATTGTAGAGAAACACAATAAAAAATTGAGCGTCATACAAAGTTTTTTCTAAGCATTAATGCTCAATTTCTGTAGTTTATGAGATTTTTAGCAAGAATATCAGGTGAATTTCAAAAAAAAAAATATATAAAAAAATTTATTCATTCCGTAAGTGCCATATTGTAAGAATAAACGAAACAAATTTAAAAAAAAATAAATAATAATAATAGACGAAATATTTAAAAAATTAATAATAAATTATAACAAATGAAATTATTTAAACAAAAAGATTGTAGAATTTTCAAATTTAGACATTAAGTTTATATATAATATATATATTATTATTATTATTATTATTAT
>JAZBGY010000225.1:63575-84821 GCA_037414755.1 Lydus trimaculatus | reverse complement strand
TTTCCTTATTGAAAGTATTTGTATTATTATTACTATTATTATAGAATTCTTAATTTCGTCTTTTATTAAATAATTAATGTTTATGTTGATTTTAATTATAGAATTTAACTGAAAAATAAAAATAAATGCTTAAAGTAAATGGTAGTAAGTTAACCTGTATAACTGACCGTGTCAGGCGTGACTGCTCTGCTTGTTAGACCGGATATGCATTCTAGCTGTCGTTAATAGTGCAAAATTCTCATATATATTATGTGTAAAAAAGATGTAATAATCATAATTAATGGATCACTATGGAATCTGTAAAATTCCAGATCTTCAGAAGATATGAAATTGAAAGAATCACATTAAAGAATGATTAACGCTCCTGTATTGGAACATCTTCTATTTTATGTTGGACAAATTTTCGGTGTTGTAACGCATTTCAGCACCGTTGACGAAATTCTTGCAATATCAAATGATTCATAGGTGGTTTTGTTGCAAGAGAGATTTTTTGACTAATGTTAGTTTATTTGAGAAATGACGAATTTACCGGTCTTCTCTTCTAAATATAGAGCTTCTACATGCTTGTTTTATTTAAAAGGTTCTCTTCCTGATTGCCTATGGCTAGCTATTCCTTGAAGGATGTCCCCAAATTCGGGGGAAGTAATCGCCAAAATCATTGCTTTTTATTATAGATAATATTTAAAAATTTCAAACACCAGAGTGACTCTGCCGGAATAGTCAACCTTTCAAGGCTTCAAAACTAGCAGAAACTTCTGTCAATGTTTAAAATGATTGTTTTCCAAATAACGTAGATTCTTTCTTTGCACGACTGCGTTGTCTGCAATAATGATTTACGATAATAAGGCTTTACTGTTTAGATCTCTGATTTTGTGACAAACAGAGGTGAAAGTAGCTTCTCTTTGCATTTAGTTGCAAAGACTTTGAAAAAGTTTGGCTTAGGTTACTGTGATATATTTACTTTATCGGATATTGATGCTTTAAGAGCCTTCATAGACCATCAGTTTTGTTTGGCAAACATATTTGGGCAAGATGTTTGACAAGCACCATCAAACCCTACTGTACATTACTACTGAATGCTGTTTGGCCGTAATTTCGCTGGACTAACTCTATCTATCCCATTTGTTTGAATAATCAAGAGAGTTCCATTAATAGACCACACTACACCTAAACTTTGTACACTCCTCTAGTTTAGTACTTTTGTGTTTTTTGATGCATTTTTGTATAGGTAACTAATGATTTTTTGGCCAAGAGACTTAAAAACTATTTGAACGCCACATGATGAGTTGCTCAATGCTCTGTTCCTCTTTCTCATTCTGGAAGATTTAAAAGCCTCAAATGTTTTTTCAACTTCACCTTCAGTTCAAATGTCGAATGTGATAAACATTTGTTTGTAAGTAAAAATTAATGCGCAATGGACCTTCAGTATACTTCGTGTATTCTGATTTGTCCAAACTGACTTTCATGAGTAAGGGGGGAAATGGCAAAAGTTAAAAACACAGTTTGATTAATACCAAATTTTGTGAGCCTGTTTAGAGCTCGATTTATTTTAGAACATCTCTATTTGTATTTTCAAGTCAAAATATTTGATAAAAATCATGGTTCTTAAACAAACCTAGGCAAGTATAACTAGTACTACTACCAGTAAACGCCTTGCAGCAGCTCGGTTGCTACTTCTTGTTCCGGACTGGAGAATACCAGTAGAGTTAGGGTGGTATTAGACGATCTGGTAATGTGGCAGAAATCTGTCGATTTCAGTAGGTAATTATGTTCCGACAGATATCTGTTTCCATGTGACACAGTAATAGGCATATCTGAACGTACCTGTCTACTAAAATCGAAAGATTTCTGGCACTTTGCCAGATCGTCTAATACCACCTTTAGGTTTGAGCTCTGAGCGAAAATGTTTTTCTTTATTACATTAACTGCATTAGAATAATCTGAGAAATGCTGTATTTCCAGCTAATATTAATCGATACCTCAGGTGCATCTTTATGTCCAGTTAACTGTCGTAAAGATTTAATTTACATTAAATTTATAAATAAAGTCTAAATTATAATTGTTAAACAGCAGACCCTGATAGATCTTACAACTTTCTAGTAGGAATTTTAATTTTCAATACTAACGGTGGTTAATTTCAGGAAGCTTTTGCAATATCTTTCACCTTCACCTAACATGACCTGTAGTGATAGAATATGATAAACAACAAAATTCGTGTGGTAAACAAAAATCAAACAAGTAAACCACTCTCTAATAATAATAATAATCATCATGATCATCATCATCGCTATCTAGTAAGGAAATGATGTAAATTATGAAAACTTCAAATGAAAGTAGTTGGATTGCACCAACTATTATGAAATCCACCCAAAATACGATTTGCTAATTGTTTAAAAATGATTTCTACACGAATATGTACACTCTTTACATATCAACTTCAAGGTTATTATTGCTATTTCTTTATTTGTTTAATATTTAAAAAAAAAAAATTGCATTAGTGTGACTTTTTAACCCAAATATAGCATGACATTGACATTTTTATTTATAAAAAAGGATGTATCGAATCATCTGATTAATTAGAAAATATTATCAGAATTGAATACTGATAAGACCAGTTAACATTTTCAAATATAAATAGTAAAATAAATAAATAAAAATGGATGTTATTGATATGATTATTTAGATTTCTCAATGTCAACAAGACGTATGGTCATTTTATGGCAGAATGATTCTACAGCAAGTCTAAGGAAGTTATAATGAATGATTCTTGAATGCATTCTATCAAATGAGAAACTTTAACCTTGTTTTTGTATAGCATACATTTAATAATATTTCATTTGTTGTTATTATTTATTTAAAAAAAAAATTCTTGGTCAAGGCTAGTTTATAACAATTTTTTTTTACAAGTAAACAATATTGCGTTATAAATTTTATAAATTAAGCACGAGAAACGTCCAGTAATGACGGTATGTAACGCTTTCATTGATGAAGTCATGATGTGAATGACAGAGAAATTTGTTGTAGATCATGGGAAATATCGAAGAAAAAATGTGGAATTACATAATGAAGTTGTTTGTTGTTTTTTCTTTTAAATATTGTGTTCCATAAATATAATAACAAATAGATTGCAATAGAAATTGACCTGGTTATTATTGGTATGAAAGTTTAGAACAATATTGGATTAATTTTTAGATTTCACTCAAATGAAAATCCTTTTCTTTTTCTGAATAAGTGAAATTTTAATGAAATTATGTACTACATCCACACGAAATTGGACCAAAAATAGAAAGTATATAGTTGTTGTTAATTAAAACAAATTTATAACAAATATATTGTCTTTTTCATCCCGAATTAAAGATAAACATTAATCAATTTAGATTAGTTGTTTAAGTTTATTAAGCGTTTAAAATTGCTTCAACCCATGAACTGTTCATAGTGATTGCCATTTGCATTAATTGACGTCTTAATTGTGAATTTACACGTTACTCGTCATCATCATCATCATCATCATCATCACTTCGTCAATAATTAATTCAATTTAACCCCAATTGTTTTACTACTATCTTTATATATTAATTGTTGATCTAATTATTTTATTTACAATAAATTGAATTATAACAGAAAATCGTCTACTGGTTTGACGGTTTTTATGGTCAATGTTTGAACTAAATTACCTAAAAATAAATTCTTCTGTTATGCTCTGTTAGGTGAGATAATAGGAAAAACTATTCAAGAATACCACCTACAAGGTTATTGTATCTTCATACATTCGAGTTTTATTAATTATTCGATCGGGTTTTTGCTTCTTTTGCCATCATTGATTGTTCGTTTAAAAAAAAAATTTGGAACTCTCTACTAAACTGTAGGAGAAAAGTAAATGATTTTGGCTTTGTTGTTTTTTTGTTCTGTTCAAGAAGAAAAAAAGCCTGGTTAGTTACAATTGTGTTACAGTGAAAGACCACCTATCCGGCTTTTATTATTATTATTGGGGGGTTGAATGAATTTGACGGTTGCGTGAGTTTGCCGGTTGTGTATGTAAAATTAGTCTTTAATAAGGCATCACTATCCATTGCCAAGAAAACAATGGAAATAATATCTTGTACCTTGATTATTAGAAAATTACGAACAATTAATAAATAAATAAATAAAATTACAAATTCAATTATTGTTAATTATGTATTTACAATAAAGATTTCATCTAAATGTATGTTAATCATGATGATGTGTTTGATGTATTTGCAATATCTGACCTTTGACAAGACACATGTCAATTTGTTTAAATGCAATTTGTTTAAATTGCTTATAAGGTGACAACAAAGTGGCAACATAGAAGCAACCGATTGTGCGCGCACCTCTAGAGTGTCGCATGGTCCTTGAATGTGTTTTATAATGTCCTACTATCTCTATCTATGGTTATAATAATACAACCACCTCCCGCACTTATATCCTAGATATACTATAACAAGGATTTTTTGTTCCCCAATCATTTTTCAGCTCAATTACAAAAATTTCAATAATTTCAATGTTATTTATTTTTTTTTTTTGTAAAATTAGAACAAGTTGTATTAACCATTTTTTTTTTGTTCGTTGTTTTGTTTTTAATGATAACATGATGACATTTAACAATTTTTTTTTCTGTTTTCAATAGAAAAAAGTCCGGTATTTTGTAAGAATTTCATATATCCATGGTCAACAACGATTTTTTCATGTTGGCATTGTTAGACACAGCGAAACTTATTAATATTGAAAAGTGCTGTTGTTTTTCGCATAAAGTGCAACTATTAACAAGTTTTTATTCGAATTTTAAGTTAATTAGTAAACAGGTATTACACGTGATTTTATGTCATTACCTGTTAAAGACTAAAGTATAATTCTATAAAATTTTTCTTTTCAAAATAAACGAATAACAACAATTATTTGATTTATTCTAAAGATCTATCAATGAAACCACAATTGGTTTATTGTTTATTATGTCACCTTTGACTATAGAAATTATGTTCTCTATTTGTGTGTGTTCAAATATTTGTTTGAATAGAATTATATGGAGAGTTATCTGTTAGGAGGTCGATGTATAGATGCGTTAAGAATGAGTGCGTTTCATTTTAGAGATGCTTTCGAAAGTCAATATGTACACATGCATAGTTATACGAATTAGAATCAACTTTGACCGTGAGGTAAAAATTGTTTTGTATGTTGAAGAATGTAGGCATTGAGAGGTCAATGGAATGAAATTAATGTCCAAATGATTGTGGGACAATTAAAGAGTGGTGAGAGGATTTGAAATGTATTTAATTTCTTGCTAGTTTTTTTTTTTTTAAATGCACTCACTTTATTATTATTAAGTTATCTATTATCTGATGACGTGAAGAATTAGAACGTTCGATGGTTATAATACGATAGAGAAAACTGTTAAGAAAGGCGGAAGAATGTTTGATGTTGTGCAAGAATGAGTGCGTTTATTGTTTTCTGTTGTTGTTGTTGTTTTTTTATTCTTTAACTAGGCCATATATCAAAAATTGGGAAATCACCGGCAATTGTTGTCCCACTATCGTAGAGTATTGGCGCCGTTGCTTTTGTTACTTATTTTCTTCTACATATAGAGAGAAAGCCAACGTCCAATCCTTGTTAAGGACGACAATAAAAACTAATAGAAATGAAAGAATCATCTATCCTCAAAGACTATTCTGTTTGAAATGAAGCTCTTGTTGATAGTGTTCGTCTTTCTTCTTCTGTTGTTTGTAAAGGAAGAAGCGTCAACTCGCGCGTTTTGTTTTGCCTGGCCTTTGGTCGGCAAGTCAGCGACCTCTGTGTGAACACAACTCGTATCAGTTTGTGATACATAAGTGTGACAAAGATACAAGTAGTTATATTACAATTTATATAACAAAGATGGGAAATGGTGAGCTTTCAGGAGCGACGAGGAAGTAAGAACAAAAGCAGACACGAGACAACACGGTAAAGCTGAGCAAAGCGATCGAATACAACAAGAGCGAGAAAAGAATAAAAGAATGCACACCGACCGTATATATATATATATATATATATTTCTGACTCAGTTAGTCGTCTATCTGTTTCTTTGTCTAACACATATTAAAATGGATTGTATATGACAAAGCTGGAGTTTGTGGCGTATTTACTAATGAATGCGTAAACTGTTTGTTACTGGCAACACTGGTTGGAATGCGGTCGCAGGCGGCGGGGGTAGACTTCAACTGTTTGGTATCGTCTCTTGTACTGTTCCGATGCCGATCGATTGGATCAATCAATCGATCCCCTTTTCAAACGTCATCACTGTAAGATGATGTTGTGCACCATCTGAATTGCGACTATAGATAGATTGCGAATTGATAGTCCACCAATCCAATCCATTATTAAAACAAGGTAGCTGTTGATGGTGTTGCAACTATTCATTCTTCATCGTCATGGTTGTGGTACCTTGTTCCATCAAATCTTTCCGACCTCACACATTGACTTAAATTTGAGCTTTAACGTATATAATGTTGCTGTTATTATAACTACAACAACACACGACTCTCTTAAAAACAATCACAAAATTATCTCACGGTAGGATTATTTTCAAGTAACAAGTATTCTCCCACACCCCACATGAACCAATCGCGGGTAAACGACCTGAAGCTGAGAACTATCGCAGTATGGGAAATCGTGCTAGGGGATAGACGAGTCGATAATTCTATTAATGATTGTCAAGCTTTAAATCTACCACCGCTATTCCATTTATCGTCTAGTTCGTTACCAGATCTACGAAACTAGAAAATAGAAATAACATCAACCAAAATAGATTGATAGATGTCGTTTACTATTTCCCAATTAGTAATAAAATTCAAACCCATCTACTACTGGAAGAATTTATGAGAAAACATTCAACAAAGAAGTATAGTCTAGTTTTCTGAACTGAAGTTATAATGAATTTAAAGAAAACAAGTTCTACTACTTCTGAACGTCTTTTTTTTCGTTAAAAGTGACAATATTGAAATAAAAAAAAATGTAGAGAATCATTCACGACCTTGCACACTATATTTGAATATTTAATTCAACTAATTTGCTTTCCTAAACATACACATGTCCTCTAATCTTCAGACATTAGAAACATTCTTTTTTCCTGTTGAATTCTAATAGCACAAACATTTCGAAATCGAAACCTGTCTGCCTCAAAGCCAAAATATTGTATTTGCTTGTTGTTTTTTTTTTAAATCTTGTTCAAAATTTATTAACTTATTGGTGACCAATAACGTTCAATAAAAGATGATGAAAACGGTTTATAATCGATCCGGTTTACCGATTTAAATTTAGAAGAATAAAAAAAAAGAAGCGAAACGAACAAGAGTAGGGGTAAGAGACAAATAAACAAGAAAATGATGATCATGATGATGCTGGTGGAGAAGAAGAAACGATCTTGTATGCTATCTGGACGCGGGTCACCACACATCTCAAGTTAAGTTCACTTCACTGACAAGTAACGGACATCAGCTAGTCTTCACTCACGAATTCCATTGTATCTTTATGTGAAATCTCTATCTGTATGTGTGTATGTTTGCTTTCCTAAGCATACCAACTATAAATACTGACAATTTAAAACATGTTGGGCACTAATGTTGAACACGTGGAGCAACTGAATTTTAATAAATGTGCTACTCATTTTTACAATGCGGATTTGTTAGAAGTCGACATTTGATTGATGTGTTAATACACCAAATTATATAGGGAGTAATGTTAGGAAATGTACGTCTATGGAGAAAAAAGTTGGAGTGGCGCCTCCACCAAAATTGGTTGATCTATGAAACCGCTAAAGATAATGATGAATATTTCCAAATCGTTCATTTGTTTGTTGTTATCTCATTAAAAGAATACAAGAGGAAATGTCTTGTTACGTTTTGGGATTCTTTTCTATGGAAATGATGTTGAATGATTTGAAAAAGCGGCTAGTGGCACACCGGTCACGGTCAGTAAATTTCGATGACAATATTCTCCTTTAAACTCAAAGGACAGACAAAACTATAGTGTTGTTTAACTTAAAGGAGCAATTCCAATTGAGTGTTAATCGTGTTATTTCCATATCCATATCAGGTCCTCTCTTGTTGTGAGTGAGGTCAAATCGCCCCCCCACTTAGTGAGTAGTACTTGTTGTAGCAGCCTTGTCACGGCCGCCTCTAACACCCCGCAAACCTCACGCGAGCCACACATTGCCGGTCTTTGGCCGTTCAGAGAGCATGTCTCATTCATCCTCACGACCATTGTGTACGGCTTTTTATATCCTGCTAATAAGGACTCGTAGCTTGTACACTATTATTTACTTAGAACATTACATGTTTTAACAACTAACGTAAATAATACACTTTTAATCTATATGTTTGGACATATTAGGCGGGTTAAATAAGAAATTTAATTTACATATGTCTTTCACAACTTAATGTCAGTTTTTAAAATATTATTTGTTGATAATAGAAACAATTGATCTATTGATAAATTGGCGTAAATATACCCTTTCTAAATCGTTACACAATCGGTGTTAGAACAACAATCAACAGTTCCAATTAAATTATAAGTGTCTTGCATTTAGCACCGATAAATCAACTTTTATTTTGACATTTAGATCGCTTCTCTTTGAAAGAAAAGCTCTATTTTTACCCCAGATTACTCTTTAAATTTACAAAAAACAATAAGACTACAGTTACAATTTATATCGCACACAAAAAAATAAGCGTTGTTTATTGCAAATAAAGTCGAATAAAAGCAGATCGATTAAGTTACAGTAGTAAATCAAAAAATTGGTTGAAAGTGAACAACAATAACAATAAAATACAATACCTTATAAATAAAAATATAAAATATAAAGTAGTTGTTGTACATTGACAACTACCACTTTCAGTTGCTTAATACTGTATTTTTTTTTTTTTTTGGTTCAAAACTTTATAGATTTATAATATTTCAACATCTACTTATTCACCACAATAAAGAGGCTGAGAGATGGTGAACGATAAAATGAAAATGGAATATTATTATAATCAAACAATCTACCGAACCATGGACTATACTAACTAACAAGTTCAAGATGTTTCAATGAATAATATCTTGTGGAAAAAACAACAAATTTCAAAATTAGAATTATTTATTGATTCACCATTCTTTCATGTATCTGAAAAAACATAATTAAGTGAGTATGAAAATAATTTATGTGATCGATGAGTGGAAGAATGATCATGTTTTGTATAGACCTGTTTGAAAGTCGCCTAAAAACCTTATATTTCTGATATATAGCCGTAATAATCACAATAAATCATAAATACAACGTATTTTATCGGTGTATGTCAGTTGAAGGATTATACCGTGGTATATCGATAAAAATAAAACAATGTCAATGCCTTTATTGTATTGCATCTATATTTAACAATGGATTTACTATTAAAAAAAATGTAGAAACATATATAGGGCAAGAGGTGCAAATCGTATCGTCTGGAAATATTAATATAAATATGCGGTCTGCAGCAGGTGATGTGTGATGTGTGGTGGTCTATAATCAGCCATCAGTCTCGATATGCCGGCCGACAAACGACTTTGGTCAAACAAGACAGAATCAATCGAGAGAAAGAAGCAAAAAACCAAAAAACAACAACAACAAAGTTTATATATTTCGAAAATAAAATACTTAAAAATAAAGTGATCGGGTCCGTACTTACCGCCGCCGCTGTTTCTTTTAAAGAACAACAACAACAACAACAACACACAACCAAACAGAGAATACCACTAAAACCAACCCAATAACAACAACAACATCAGCTGCCTTTTCGTTGTTCTGTTTGATGATGATAATTCCTCCTTAGCATTTCTTTCAAAACTATATACTGAATAAAAATCAAAAAGATGCTCTAAAATATTTTACCTGGATTTGTAGAAGATATGACCTTGAAGGTGAAAAATCAATGGCAAGCCATCCATATATAAATAAAAATCTTTCAATATTGAGAAGATCTAAATCGATATCTTGATGTTGTTGGGTTTTTTTTTTGATTCACCTACATGTTTTTACTTAATTGATTTCATTAAAAAGTCGTTGATAACAAATTAATTAAATATTTTTTTGTTGTATTGTTGTTTTTATAACAACACTAATCAGTGTTTTTATGAATGTCCTTTACGGATTTTCATTGCGTGACATTTTTGTCACATCTACAACATTTTATTATGTGATGATACTAATTAAAATTCGTTTGTATTACAAATTCGAAACATCAAAATCATATAAAACACGGAAATTCTTCAAATATGATTCGTTGGATTTGAAGATGAAACCAATCAAACTGACAACAATCGGATAACTTATGAGATATCTGCCAGGAAATATAATTTATTGATAATAGATAACACTGATTTGTTAAAAAGTTGCAACAAACTCTTACAGTTGGTCTATTTGAATTTGATCAACTTGTCAGTAAAGTAGCGAAAAAGTGGGAATTGATGCTGAAATCCACATTTGGTCTCTGTTCCTTTTCATTTTTAGCGCACATACACTTTCTCCATTAACAATGTCAAATTGTTGTAGTGTTGTTGCTCAAGTCAGATAAATCCAAAATAACACAAATTCCTCTTTAACTTCTCATCTCTATTTGTCTTCTTTCTTGTCAAAACTCTACGAAATCCACAGTTTTAGTTTTCTTTATTTGTAAGAAATCAAGTCAAGTTAACAGAAGTATCCTTTGGTGAAGAGGGTAGGTAGGTACTCTAGTAGGTGCTACAGTGTTCTGATGTAAGAGTTGCAAGTGCAAAGCACCCCTCCTGATTTCTGATTCAAAAATATGCCTGCAAAGTAGTTTTTGCTGAAATCGCAAGCTTTTTATTTGAAACATTTCGTTTTGAGCGTAATTCTTGGAATCAACTTTAAAAATGTCTCCATACAAGCATAATTCGTGCAACATTATTACAATTATTCAATTGACTAAAGTAAATTTACACTAATCACTCAAATATTAGCTTTCTAACACATTAGAAACAACATTGACATTATGACACACCTTGCTGATTTCGGCCTCGATTCCATTTAACATTTTCACTGATCAAAAGATTTTTGTTTTACAATTACAAAATGTTCTAATTGCAAAACACCAAGATATTCTTTCCAAAAATTATTTAAATAAACATATGATTTCGGTGTAATATAACGAAACTATTAGTGTAATTTTTAATACTTTTGATGTTATAATTGTAAAGATGCTTAATTTGTGATCATAAATTTTGTCATTAATGGTTAATTTCTAAAATTAGAATGAATTTAGTTGTTTTACGGTAATTTAAAAATACCAAATAAAGAATATGACTTTGTCTTTATATAGGAGTAAATGTCTTTCTTGTGAATGCAACAATTTTAATGATACAGTCCAACATGAGATCACAATGACTTCATTTTCATCTACATATTAGTCTAAAAAGCTACAGGGTAAATTTGAAAAATAAAACAACAACAACAACAAAATTACAGATTGTTTTACGGTTATTAATCAATAATACTGGGAATAATTTAAATATTTCTGTTGATTCTTATAGTTGACGACAAAATGAATTAATCCTTTTTAACAAGCGATCAAAAGCTTTAGCGCTGTGCAACTTCTTTGTTGAAAGAAATGAACAGGTTCCAGACAATCTCGTCTTGCTTTTATATCTTTGTATATATAGATATACATATATGTTTATATTTATATGTATGTGTGTTATGTGTACCTATACTCCTTATTTCTGTTCATGTTTTGTGTTTTTTCTTCTGTTTGTTGCTTACTATTCTATCGGAAGGATTGGATTTTTTTTAATTTGAAACAATGAAAAAGAGTCCCATATCATAGCAAACAAGTGACTAAAATCTTACAACAACATGCTTGCACGCTACAATTATTATCCTTTCATGAATCGATAACATCAAATAATTTATTGAGTAGAAGTAATTATGAATTTATTGCATTTTTTTTTTTGAATGTGTTGTGGTAACGGTAGAAACACCTTGTAAACTAAACGGTAATCAAACTGATATCGTGTTAAATCTTTCAAATTTATCTATCAATCATAAAAGAATTAGTAGCGTTATTGTTATAATGATGTGAATAATTTATGTTAAGTCCCCTTCGTCGAATTGTCACTTTGCGACCTTTTGTCCTTATTTCCAATAAATCAAAGAATTTTTGTAATTTATCCAAATTTCCACCTACACGTTATACATACACGTGAATATGCAAAATGTTAATTGACCTTCAATACTCACGTATAAATCATTTTGTGGACAAGTTGAGACCATGATGACCATATGTGTGTTTGTGTGTGTTTATATGTGTCTGTGTGTGTTTATATGTGTCTGTGTGTGTCCAGGCTTATAGTTAAAGTGAAATAGTTGATCAAAAACGTGATGAGATTTTTCAACGTGTCAGTTTTTATGCCAATGTTTTTCTGTCTGGTCTAAAGTCTGATGCATAAATATTGTTTACATATATACACTTTTTGATTATGTCTGTTGAAGAAGAGAATATTAAAATAATCAAAAATACAATTCACGTGTCGCATCTTTGTTCGTTTTCCTTTTCGTTTTTATTGTTTTTGTGTTGTTGTTGAATTTTGGCTTCTTTAGGTATTTGTCAGCCACTTAATTTACATCGATTCAGCTTATTAATTCACAATTAAAATTCCAATTTTTTTCGCCTCTTTTCGAAAACAATGATTTGTCCATGAAACAAACAATTAATTGTAGTTAAGCATGATTCAGAAATCATCAAGAATATCATCGAAAGAATGTATTTTTGCAAAATTGTTCTTTATAGTGACGATGATGGTTCATTTGGGGTTCTTTTTTTTGTTGATTCGTGAATCGAATTTGAACGTCTCTTTCCAGTTGCTATCATATCTTTTGTTGATTAAAACATTGGAAAACCCATGTGGAAGATTCACTGAACGTAATGCACGCTGTACCGGTCAAGAACATCGTATTGAAGACAAAATACATTCCATTGTGGAATTTCAACAATCTTGCTGGTTGTGGTTGTGCTTCGTATATGTATATATTTATATTTATATATGGATGTGTGTGTGTGTCTGTATATCTGTTGTATACACGTATGTATACTATATGTAGATATATCCTTGTGTGTGCTCACTTGTGTTCAGGTTAGCATTTGTCGCGATTGGTAGCCACTATAACCAAGGCAAAGAGCGTGTGCGGCAGTTACATTAACCGGCTATACCTTCTTATGTATAACTATGTATATATCTATATATATGTATTTATATACAAACACACTTATCTTCTTCTCAATCTATACCTTTAGAAGTTGGATTTTTCAGTAATGGTAACTCTTTCATTTTCAACGTGACAACATCGCACTCCTACAAGAGAGCTTGATATCTATAGTCAAGTTTAGAAAAAACAACAAGCTTGAGTTATGCAGTGATCAGCTCTCTTTGCCCGTGCTCGCTTCTGCTTTTCTCTCTGTATTCTGTATCGATCTCTCCCCAACCTCACTTTATCCAACTTTGTGCTCTGCTCTCTCACCTATTTCCCTTTACCATCATACCACACAGACTAACACATCTACACACATATATATACTATATATATATATATATAGATATATACATTTATTCATCAACTTTCTCACTTTAACTTGTATCTAGGTAGGATTAACAAAGATGGACTTGTTTAGGGCGTAGAGTGAATCCAACCAACTCATTGCTCCAAATACTTACGTGACGGCTAAGAGACATCCTTGTTTAATACTAGACGATTCGTATATTTGATAAAAAGAGATAACAATAAATGTAAATGTTTGTGCGTGCAAAAGAGAGATACGTATATTATACATACACAAAGACTTGTTACCTTTTTCAAAGACCGCTCAGACGCACGTTTATTGTCTCTACGATTTACGTGATTAAAATACAGAACGTTCACAGTTATTACATTACAAACAAATGGACCCTAAACAATAGGCCAAGCATCAGAGTGGTTGTTTGTAATCAATAGCAAATCAATAACCAGTCATTATCCATTGAATTTTGTATGGTATTAACCATTAGTACAATTTAAATAGAACATCATTTGAATTGTTGGTAACCCATCTATAAATGATACAGAAATTGTATATTTAAAATAAGACATTCGTGAGAATTTCTACAACATGACACTATAATGATTCATTTCACTTATTACAACTCGTTTAAATCTAATTATTAACATTAATGATGTTTAGCTGTATAAGCAATTTCATTATAATATTAACAGATAATTGTCAATGATGTCCAACTATGATAAATACCAACTGTATAGGTATTAATATACCTGTTGAATTAGGGGAAACATGTATTGATTTTTCTATCATAGTTTAATGAAGAAGTGGGAAAAAAATAGTTTTATAAATAGCGTTGATGTCAGTTGTGGTATATACCTATAAAACATTGGGTGTCTCGTTGCTAGAGAACAATCTACACTATCTAATACAGTACGGTTAGGCTACCTGTTAGAAAACTGTGTCTGTAATAAACAGCCAGTCATAAATCATAGCAGGTAACATCTATCTATCATCTATAATCTACGATTAGATATGGGCGTGTATCGTAGCCCATCCCTTCTTTATGTTAACTGAATTACTTATAATATTATATCCATTGGCTCAATACCAAAACAATTACCAAATATTGAAAGAACATTGTTTATTGAATTAAGCAACTTGTCTTATTTTGTAATTATCATTTTTACTGGAAACAAAAAGAGATTCTTTGGCATCTTGTGATCTTTATCTTTGTTATTGTGTTTTATGGTAAATTGGTTGAGTAACTGTTTTCTTTAAAATAATTCGTAAAGAGTAACAGTGAAATTTATTATTACTCATTACTTCAAAGAACTTGGTTCGGCTTTAGAAATGGTCGTTTTGGTAAGGTAGCCGTAACATTTCTAACTTTACTTCATTAAAGTGACTTCAAAACAAACTTAAAGTTTGTAACATTATTAGTTTCTTATTATTCAACTCATGCAATCTGCCTTCTATCTAACAAATCTTTCGTATAAATTATATTTGATTAGAGTCGTGTAGTTTCTCCAATTATGTAATAACCAATATGTATCATTACAAGGGCTTCTTTACTCTAATGTCGCATAACACAACATGTTACCAACGTTCTCTGACCTCCTTCCACCCTCCTTTCACTGTACACTTTCTCTCATAGTTTTATTATAAATTGTTTTTAAACGGGTATCAGGGAGTTTGTTTTTATGTTTTTATTATTTTTCGTGAAGAATTTGTCAAACTATTTCTTATATCATAAATCATAAGATCAATTTTATTGGTAGGAAATCAAAGTGTTTATTATCGAATAATAATATGAAAACAAGAGAGTTCACAACCCGAATAAGTGGCACGACCGTGTTTAGTTGCATGTTTTGAAATCGAACGTTTCAATTACGGGAAACGGTGATCCCTTGTATCTGGTTCTTGGTCGATGTGTAAATTGTCGATTGCGACAGATCCTATTATTGTTACATTTAGATTTCAGTATGCCCCCACCGAAAAAATCACGATTTCAACACTATAATTCTCTTGTTATTGTTGTTTGTTATTATTGATGTTGTTGTTTTTGTTAAGTGAATCTATTGTCGTAATTTAATTTCAATTAATTAACGTAATTAATATTAAATATTGTTAAATAAGTGGTATTGTCAGTTTAGAAATGATTAAATTAGAGTTACTCCCCATTAAATTACAGTCTCAATATATACACACAAACACATTGAATATCATCCAGATTGTTAACCAAAGATCAAAGATGAATACACTAACGAATGTCAGAGAGTTTAGACTGTAGTTCGGCTTCATTCAATACAAATTGGCCCAGGCAGGCTTATCGTCTCTCCTTCTGTTGTAGATACCTATAGATAAAACGCCCAAACTGATATATTCTAGACAAAGATAGAGGTCTTTATGTTGATGAAATTGTATCACACTCAACGGTAATAGTTTTGTATTCCCAACAATTGTGGTTCAGATGTACACTTTTCGGTATGAAGTTATGTGGTTGGAACGAAGAGCGCAATACACACAGCGTGGTGTCAAAGGGATCTAAAACCTTGTTGGAGATCAATACGGCCTGTGGCGTTTAGCCAGGCGAGGCAGGACTTTGGGACTTGATACAAAGTTTATACAGTCCTTTCCATTTACAAAACGAACATTGCTGCGCAAGTTCACGCTTTCTATATACAGAAGGGTTGTTTATCAATTACTTAATTGCTTTATCTAGCACGTTCTAGCCGACAAACTTAAGATTATTAGCTTCTGTTTTGATGCATCTCTATACAGTCGGCCGTTTTTATTACGTTTACAAAATCGAAAATCATAAATCTACAACAAATCAAATTGTTTTTTCTTTAATAAATGTATCATTGTTGGAAATTTATACAAAACATCCATAAAGATATTTGAACATAAAAATAAAGAAAAACGTTTAAAATAACAATATCGACCCTTTAGAATAACAAACTTTACTTTGCCACTTTCCCTCTGTTATTTCTGGTAGTTTATTTCATTTTGAAATCTGATAAATGGAGCTTACAAGGGAAAATAGTTTAAACATAAAAGGGCACATAATCGTCGAATGATATCCAACTTAACATACAACAATATTTATCCAGTTAAATGCTGTAACAAAACTTATTTCTTTAGCACCAAGTGTTACAAATAAATCTACTTTGATCATGCAAGCGTATAAAACACCTTTCCAATTTTAATTGTTAAATCTGACATATGTCAAACGTGAATTGTTTAAAATTTTTTATAAATAATAAGATTTACTTGTATGTTGAAATTGGCGTAAAATGTAGATAACTATAACTGTATTGTTACAAAGTTTTTTTGTTTTTTTTTTTTGATATGCAAATTATTTTTTATTATTATTTGCATCTGTTTTACAAGTCGTTTACCTTAAATTTTATGTCCTCAAATTAACAAAAAAAATCTTTATCATTGAGGAAATGAGATAAGAGTTCGTCACCCTTATAGAATCAGTTCTGCCAAATTTCTACAAGTTTTGACTGCAGACTCATACTAGTGTAAATAGCGTAGCTATAGTCTAAATGTACATTTTTCTTAAAGAAATGGTAGAGTTATAATCCAAAATTTAACGATAATGGTATAACAGCACGTCATAAATTCAACATCTTCATATTTACATTTACGTCACAATATTTTAAGGCTGAGTAGGCAGGTGACGTAGGAGTAGCGAGAATAGACGTCACCGAGGAGAGGAGTTCTATGTGTACATCCCATCGGTGTTTTTGTATATGTATGTGTGTGTTTGTGTGGGTTCAGCAGATTGTAGCACCCGGTAAATCAAGCGAATAGTATGAAAGGGAATTGCGAAAATGAGAAAGGAAAAGGATGATGAGAATGGGTTGAACGGGCGGCGGCGGGCCCACTATATAGTATAGAAAGAGAGTCTGATGGGATTCAACAGAGAGAGTGCACACTAGTTACAGGAATAGGGATCTGAAAAGAGAGGATGTTTTGAATTGGGAATGGAACGCCAAGACGAACGGGCAAGATTAACTTGATGCACGGTAGAAACGCAATAGAGACGCTCTTCTACTCTTGCTACACCAAGCAAGATTAGAATCCATTTTGATACTTTTGCTACCAATAAGTCGTAAAACAAAACAAAAATTATGATGAATTATTGCCTTCTTCATTGAATGGATTAGATGTTGAATTGTAAATATGATGGTCTCGTCGAAATAATTAGATTCTATGTTTAAATGTTATAAAACACGTGTCACATCATAATAATAATAATAATAATAATAATAAACGAGACGAAGCACGCAAGATAGAACAAGATTACTTTAGTCTATTTGTAATTGATTCGCTTTCTCTTCTATTGTCATTTTGGATTGCTATACACGTGTGTGGGTGCTACATAGTTTGATGTTAATTCAATCAGTCGATAGAGATTCTATTATTTTACATTGACATGACAGTTAATTTAAAATTTCAAACAACAATCCACCTTTTTTTGTAGAAATTTACGTTGATTAGAGTCTCAAGTTTTATCGGAATATTATACAAAAATTATCTTAAATAGAAGAAAAGACCTAACGGTAGGTCTTACACCAGCTCGTGTAGCTTTATCATATTTAAGCCACATTTAACTTATTACTCTGACCATAAATTACACTCCAATAACGTGTTGTTAACCAACACTAAACTCTTGTTAAACAACTTAATTATACGATAAAGTCGAAAAAAACCTTTCTTGTATTGATCAACTATACACATAATGATATTCTGTGGACACTTGTTATGGAATTTGAAATTTGTTCTATAATCCCACAAAGTAGATTTTGCGCCTTCGTATCCTTGATTTTGATTAAAATAATCATAATAATAATAATAATAATGGAAAACATAAGAAAAAATTAAAATAAAACTGGCTAGACTCAATGACTATACTTGGCACTTGTGTGTCTCTCAGATTATCGTCGATTTGTTGCTAGTAACAATAATGAGAATCAAGATGACCTCGAATGTGGGTGCACTGTAGGCGGATGTTAATGTAATATCCGGTGGAAAATATTGGTACAACGTGATTCCACTAGACGGCAAGAAAATGCGTGTATCGTACACCAAATTAGGCATGCCTAAATTGACAATGACCATAAAAACAAAGATAGGGTCCTGTTTCGTAGTCAAGTTGATTTTGTATAACTATATTTAGACTGTTATAATTCTTCTTCTATTCGGTGATTATTGAAAGTTAACGAAAGAATTTCAGAGTTCACCCTCACCATTATCTATCTCTTATGACGAAATTCGTGGTAATTTAATCGTTGTTGTTTTGGGGTTGAATGCGTGTGGGCTTGTCGGCATGACGCACTCTATATAGGGCATAAATGTATCAAGTAGGTGTATTTGTGGGTGGTGTCGAATTAAAATTATATAACATTAAATATACGTTCGTGATTGTTTTTTTTCTTCTGCTATTTTCCACTGATTGTTTTGAGATAAATACAATCGAACAGGAAAAACAAACTAGTAGTGGTGGCATTTCAATTTTTGTTATAAGAGGGTATTTTATCGGATTTAATTCTGGTAGGCCCCGGAACCAAGTTACAACGACACCTCATCTACATGTAAATGAGATAATGTTTGGTTACGGTAGAATGGAATAACCTTCCACTTTGGGATACATTGATGTGTTGGCAATTTACTGAACAAAGACAAGATGACTACGTGAGCATATTTTCGGGGAAAATCCATATATAAATACACATACACACAAACACACCCATATAGATGTATATAGGTATGTTTTATTATGTTAAAGTAATCTGCAACAACTCGACGAATTTCACCGCATTGTATATAAGCAAGCACAGTAACAATCCATTTAATTGTTAACAGTAAATCATTCGAACTTGGGTAAGTGTCCGTTTTTGTCTGTCAACCTATATGTTTATTAACCAAAAAAACAGAAAAATTTTACATTGATATCATTTGTTTAATACAACACCGGATGAGTTTTAATGTTTATATGGGAAGGAAGATATAACTGATAGTTGGGGAGTATAGTACCTTACACAACTATCAAGTATGGAGTAGCGGTCTTGTCTTGACATTTCCGCATTCGTTTGCAGAATGTTGTCGCATTGAATAACGTTAGTTAATATACGAATCTACCATACGGAATACGTAATTATTTAAGTCAAAGTACTCGAATCTAATGCATTCATATTAGAAATATCATTTCAACAGAACTGTTTTCCTAAAACTAACGGTTCTAGTGTGTTAGAAGATCGGTCATTTGAAGATTATTGTGGTTCTTGTAATGTCAAAAATGTAGGTTTTCGTTTTATTTTTTTTAAATAAGCGGACAACCAACTCTTTTAAGGTCCATCTCACATCAAACGAAGAATCGTTAATTTGACTGATGAAGATTCGCCCAAGCTACTTCGCCGTGAACTAGATAGCACAGGTCACTTGTAATTATAATGAAACTTCATTTTTCGGGGCCTGGGGTTGAATTTTACCGGTGCCCAGTCTCGCTCTTGGCGGCCCTGTTCCTGCTTTTTTCGAGAAAATAGTTTAATTGCAAACTAGAAACCTTATTCTGGTACAATCCTCAGGAATCGAACAAGAGCAATATAAACGTTGATGAACTTACATTACAGAAAACCAGTGGACTGATTCAATTATTATCAAAAGAGGACTATGGTTTATAAGTTCTATGAAAGTAGAGGTAGTTATGGATTTATGAGTTGATCGAAAATATTCCTTAAGGCACAGTTTACCGTTATAGAACTACAAGAAATCTTACTTATCAGACTTCCATGTCTTTTTCTCTAAAATCTGAGCCTTTTATTGGAAAGATCGTCTGTTAGAGACAGTTGTATAACTTTTGAAGACTTTTGTTTCGTATTTTTCTAAAATAAGTAGTTCATCTCTAGGAGTACACACTGAATTGTCAATTGTAACAGAAATTTTTAATAGATTTGCAGTTATAAAAGAGAAATCACACAATTATCGGTTTATTATTACGAAAGTTCTATCAACTATAGCTACAGTATAGCATAAAGGGAAGAGATTTGTTGTAATATTTATGAAGTGTTTTTAATAAGAGTCAATATAATCTAATAAAGATCAGATCGTTAACTGTTTTATTGACAATATTTATTTGACAGTAAATAATAGTTGTTAAACTATACTTACGTTATTCAATAAATAAATCGATACAATTTTGCGAAATGTTGCTTTATGAAATCAATTTTATACGAAAATCTTACTAATAATTATTTGAATCAATATAATTTTCTATTGTCCTCATTATATCGATATAGACATTACAAAGCACCTACTTTTACTTTTCCTTGTAAATAAATATTTACCTTGTAATTGTATTGGAAGTAAATACCTTATAAGGGCAATATGATACATTATAAGTAATATAACGCCTGTAATTTTCATAATTAAATAAATTGTTGAAATATTTAGATCAAACTCTATGTTATATACCTTTGAGCATTTTATTTATTTTATAGTTTGGATTTGTTAAATAAAAAGTTTCTCTATGACATTTTACCATGTATTATCAACATTGAGCAATCCTTTTTTTAATTATTTACAGTTAAGTAATGATGTGTTTGTTACACGATCTTGACTACTTTTCAATTGTTGAACACATTATTCATTTATTGGAAAAAAAGGTGGAAAAGCCAAC
>JAZBGY010000225.1:0-63488 GCA_037414755.1 Lydus trimaculatus | reverse complement strand
ATCCGTGTTTTGTTTATAAATGAAAAACAAATTATGTAAAATTAACAACATTATTCTGATTTACTATTTTGTTTATAAAAATAAGAAGTTGTTGTTGTGCTTGTAATTATTGTTGTTATTATTATAATCATATTTGTTGTTTTGGTTATATGAAACAATAATCCTTCAAGTATGATCGACCTCAAAAATCAATTACTCAACACTGACCTCACCATTGGTGTTGCCTATATGTTGTTAAATCTCTACAACTTCCTCTATTCTATAATAAGAAATCATTCAAATATTCATATACACAATATTACCTTGCATTAATGCAATGCTTACTAATTGATTTAAACGTGCCTTGTTATTAAATTCAATACAGTACATATTTCTCTATTTTCTAAATACGTATTTATCGATTTCTTAATTTATACATTGATATATGACGTTTATTTTAATAATTATTAACAAATTTATTAAATAATCAACAACTAGGTATATAAATCTAATATGGATATTTATCACATTGTAATAATTATATAGATTTAAATGAATATGTATAATTCTTAACAAAGGGGTGTGGTTTGTCTAATTAAATTATTTTGTTTTTAATGTTTTTCTCCTTTGTCATTGATTTATTGTTAAAGATTGTAATTAGATAATGCAAAAACGTGAATACTATTGGAAAATCTTTGATTTTAACGATAATAATTTGAGGTTGAGACTTTCGCCACTATTCTTTCAATTTCACTAGTTTTCCATCAACATTTTTATTCAAATGGACGCTTTCAAACTTTTGATATTCTTGATTATCATCTCAATATCGTACACGTGCTTGTCTACAGCATCGATCTCTAGTGAAGGCCTCAAAATTATTTTCTCATTGAAGTTTTGAATCACTAGAAACCTACAGATTTGCCAATCTGGTAATTTTCAATATCAGTGGTTGCCAAACTTATTTTTCGGCTCGACTCTCCCGCAATATTTCCCATATCGCAAAGTCTTTAGATGAAATAGCAATCTTAGGAAAGTTTGAGGCTTTGCAAATGGTATGGTTCCATAAAATGATTGTAAATTGTTTTGCTAATATTCCCTTGGAACCCCAAAATGATTTCGTGGAACTCCACGGTTCCAAGAAACACACCTTGGCAACCACTGTTCTATATTAACGTTTTAATAAATGTTTGACCATTTTGTTGCTTCTTGCCAAATTTAATTATATGCGCATTATTCGCATTCCAACTCTGCGATTGTGTGAAGTTTGACGGTGTATGAACCGAATTTTTGGACGTGACAAAATTTAGGTTTTTCAGATATTTTTACGAAATGAATTTAAGGTCAAATTGTCGTCAAATTTTAAGTGTAAGTGTACGCCAAAGTTGAGCAACGATGACACTATAAGATCTTCAAAACTGAAGATTAACAATGAGTTGACCCAAAATCACATTGTATGCGTCTTTCGATGCTCCTATTGTCCTGTACTTCATTACGATCAAGCTGAGAATAATTTAAGGCGTACACAAATAATTTAGGAAATGTTATGTCAGTTATTCACCAGCGTTGGTTTGTCTGCAAATGCGAAATGGCTTCAGTTGGGAAATCTTTTGCACAATTTCCAAAATTAACGACAATGTTGAACTTTAAAAGCTTAAATCATAATCAACTTGAAATCTTGGACAATTTACTTTAGCACTTCTTATTTCTAAAACATAAGAGAACCAATTTTTGCGAAAGACCTTAAACTCCGAAGTTCGCTACTCATTAATCGACTCTATTGTTACCGCTACTTTATTGCAACTACACAAGCTAGAAGAACACTTGATTTGAGAATTACTCAGTAACGGAGATTGATTTCAAAACCTGATTTAGTGATTTTCAGAAGTCGAGTAGATATTCAGTCAATGCATACTACAGATTTTGTAAAATTCTACAACAAGCTTCATTATTTCTATTATAGTTTGTCTTTTATGTTGAAACATTTTGTTAAGTTGAACAATTGTTTATTACTTGTTGATTATATGAAGACTTTCTATTTAAAATATCAATTCGCTGTTGATAGTCTTTTTCGAAAAGGATCAAGGACCAATAAGAATGTGTTGACAAATAAGAATAATTGCAATATATGGATAAACATATAATATATATAAGGTGTTTAAGAAAACATCCAGGTGTTGAGTAATACACCTGAAAGACAGGTGGCGTTGTGGATATAAGCAGACTACTCAATTTATTAACACTTTTAGGTCTGATATTATAAGTCGATTAAATGCTTATACTTTTCTTTATTATCTCATGTAAATTTGTTTAAAGTTGATGCTTACCATCTTAATGTTAATTAAAGATAATCTTATTGTTGATATAATGAAATTAGCATCGTTGTTTTTTTTTGTCTATAAATAAAAGAAAAACACTCATTTTAATTCGAATAAATTCCAAAAATAAGATTTAATTATTTTTTAAATATTTGGATGATTTCCAAGAATTTTAAATATTCAAAGTTTTGCGGGTGGACAAAGTGTCAAACTTTGTTGTTACTTCTTTTTAAAACTTGTTTGTTTCACTCTATCTATATCTATCTATGTTGATGTTTGTATGTGTGTTGTATGGCAGGTGCTGATCACCTGGGGCACCGCGAACAGGAGGGCCAGGTGAGTCCCACACGGCACGAGCCGCCGCGCGCTACAGCTGCCATCCAGTTGTGTTCCGCGGACCACTTTTTGACATTTGTCTACCGGAACAGCCACTTTTTATAAGTAGCTTCAGTGATACCTTTTACAACAATTACATTACTATTGACTCGCTCTTTTCTTGTTAATGTTTATGGACGAGTTATAATAATTCGATAATACAATAAACATGTGTAGAATAGCAATTTTTTTTATTTAGCAAAATTATTTTAAACTAAAAAAATATAATGAAAGAATCATGCGTTTTATTTTCAATGATTTATAAGGAACAAAGATTAACATGTTTTCTGTAATAGATAATCCAATTTATCATATTAGCTTATGTTTGACAGTTAAATTTAATTTACAACTTGTTTCTAACTTGAAGTAGTTAAGAAGAAACTAATAAATACAGTATGAAAATATTTGCTTGAATCAGTTCATGTTTCTGTATAATTTAAGACAAATAAAATAGAAATATTGAATTATAAATAGTAAAACAAATATATGTGTTCTAGGAATCCTTTTTTTCCAGTTTTAATTCACCTTTAGACTCTTTGCAATTAAGCGGTCTTTAATCTTTTTAATCAAATTCAAAATAAAACAATTGGTTTACACAACGTGCAGTTTTGAATCTATAATTATAGCTAAATGTGGACAAACTGGTAATGGAACTACTAGACTACTATTCAAAATAAGTTCAAAATCCTAGTTGAAACTCCACTTATTGTTAACATAGTTTGTCACGCTCTCAAATTCTCATTTGGTTCATTTATGGTGAGGTCGACCTTAAGTCGAGATTAAGGAAGTGAAACTTAAGCGGACCTTAAATTTAGGATTGAGCAATTAGAAGGGTTTAGCTGCAAAAACAGGAAAGTTGCATGACTTACAACTTTGTACAGACGCTAACACATGCATTCTCTTACGGTCGTCTGAGGTAGCCAATATGAACTAGAGGAGTATCCTCTGTAGCAGCGCCAATACTAAACACATGCTTCACAGTGAACTATTCATAGAAGCACCATTAAAATCAGTCCTAAAGCTAACGAGCAAAGACTGAGTCCACCAATTCCAAGACACAAATTTTGATTATTTCAACTTTGAAGTTGTGCAAATACCAGAAATGTAATAGCAAAGCACATAAAAGCTGGGGTTGATAAATAAATAGCCTTCTAGATTAAGCAGCTTAGAAGTCTATGATTTAAACGATCCTAACTTAAAAATGCCAAGAATGGACGATCTGTAGGCCAGATAAAGATTTTGAAAAGTAAGTACTGAAAAATTACGAACTCGATCAAAAATTCACAGAAGTGGCAAATATAGAAAACTTAGGAATACGCCTAGTTTTGGCGTTAGAGTAAGTTTTGAAATATGAAGTGCGGAAACTCGCAGTGATTCCCTAATAGCTTTGAGCTTTATTTTTCTGACTTCCATCTCTTACGTTTCACCCAAACTCAACTTTCCGACATTTTCTGATCGTACAGAACAGTTTTTATGAATCCAGGCCTGTATGACTGATTAGAAATAATTAATTTTAAATCAAAATCAAACTGTTTCTAATTGTATCATTTAATCTAATTTAAATATTAATAGATGATTATTATAAAAAATTAATTTAGTAGTAATTAGTTAATCTTGTGTCTAATTTTAATCAGATTAGTAATAAAAAACTAGCCATCGGTGTGTATAATTCTTCCTTGTTGCTTAGAATCTTAATCTGTTATGTCAACACAAGTTACTGTTTAAAAAAAAAAAAAATTAACAATTTTCAAATCCTACTTCAAGTGTTTGTCTTTTATTATATTATAAGTTTATACTAGTCGTATGTTAAATATTGTATTATGTATCTTAAAGTTAATTAAGATTATAAATAATTCATGAACGTGACCATCTATATAGAGAAAGCTTCTTGTTTTAACGTATTCACTTAGCAACAATTTAGAATTAAAACGATTCAAAAATATCTAAATATAATATGTTGGAACTTTCCCCGAAAATTTTCAAAATTTTTGAACAAACACAAAACCAAAATTATAATTAAATTAATTGAGCTCTCCCCTTCAAACAAGACGATGGGAGAGGAATAAAAAAAAAACAACAACAAGAAAGGTTTCTAAATGACTGGTTTTTGGTATTGAGGAATATGTTCGAATTCTTAGAAAGAGGGTTGTAAGTTTTAAAGTTATTCGAAAACGGGGGGCAAGTGTGATAGTCATATATAGAATTATAGTTATTAACTAAGGATGGATACATATGTATATTATTAATAAGGTTGTGGTCACTATGTCGTTTTCACCACAATATCATCATAAAGGCCCCAGGTCCCAAAACGAAACTGTTTTATTAATATAAGCAACAGAGAATTTAAAATACAGCAACAACAACAATAACAGAACAACAAGCTGTGTGGATGAACAAATAAGAAAAAAGTGTGTATGTTGAGAATATTCGGCTGTAAATTTTTTTATTTGTTATGGATGCTCTTTATAATTGTCATTTTTTTGGTCGTTTTCATATGACTCCAATTTGAAAGAATGCGTTTCGTTCTTTCTTACTATGCGAACTGTTGATTTTAAACGTCTTCAAAATAAAAACTTTATCGAAAATCTGCTAATATTAAGTTATGACTACTGTCTGTTTATATAGACGGATTAATCTGAAAGAATAAATTGACGTTTATATTTACATATTATAAATATGCATGGGAGTTTTTAAATAATACACAATTAATTTATGTTGACGTTAATTGTTTGTTTGTTGTTTAATTCACTGTTGAGTGTCAACGATACATATAAAACCAGCTTTAATCTTCAACATTTACAACAAAAGACAAATTCCTCAAATACACTTCATCATTTTCATTTTTAACAACAAAATGTTGTAAACATATTTAGCTAGTAGCTAGTTAATTGTTGTCAATGTCGAAGATGTCTGTCTGCACCTATTTTCACCAACAACAATAAAATAAAATATATTCGTAACTAATTTGTATTGTGACAGTATAGCTCCGGGTGGGTTATGTATACACCATCTTCAAGAAACAACTTATTAACAAAAGAAACCCGAAAATCTGACAAGTTTTCGTAAAAATTTTGTTGGTAGTTTTGTTCCACATATTATACACACACCCACACACAGTTGGCCTTGACAGATCACCAGCATCCCTGCGGTACGGAAATTTGACAAGAACGTCCATCCCTTATGGTATTTACACCTACATAACACCCTCTACTAGAATATAGCAACAATGTGTGTGTGTGTGTTTTGTGGTTCTTTGGTGGCCTTGCACATCCGGCCACTAGTTGACATTCTTTCCCAACGTTGACAACGATTTATCAACAGCAAAACCAGCAGATGAATTGTCAAATAAGTGATTTAGGGCTTGGTTCTTTTTCAAAAATTTTGGACTAAATACAGACGTTTTAATATAATTTACTTTATGACATTTGAAATAGAAAGAGTAAATGGTAGAAGTCGAACCAATTATGGTTGGTCTATTTTGACTGAACCGATTTGACGCCTACTCGCCATCGAATCAACAAGTGTGCTTGTCACGGTTTTGGTCACTAAGAAGCCAGAATGATCGTAATTTCGCTCTATTGCTAGATTTTTCCCCTCAAAACCTAAAAGACGCATCTGTTGCTTACGTAAGTGCTAGTTTTAATACTGACATTTCCAGATATCCTTTGCGCGAAGGTTAGACAGGTCAAGCCAAACTTAGCTGACTATAACTTTGTTGATAATGGAGGCAAATGTTTTAACACTTTTGTTATAATTTGTTGAATCGTTTCATTTTATACAAGAAATAATTGCTCCTCTAATCGTATACTGTAAGTATAAACGGAATCTTTTTCAGTAGATCATTATAATTCATTATTAGATATAATTCATTAGAATTCAGTTGAAATACTGAAAATTAAAACATTTACATAAATCAGATTGTTCTTGATGTTGTTTTTCATGAATTCTTATGACTGTAATTATAACGGCTGCATCATTAACAAAGAAAAACGAAAGAAAAAAAAAAAGATTTGTATCTTTAATAATTTGTTAAATAATTTCAAATTTCACGAGAAATTACCTTAAACTGGTTTAAATTTCCGCATACAACAATAAAAGCAACAACAAACAAAAAAAGAGAGAGCAACAGAAGGTTTTCAGATTTTTGTTCTAATTGTTATCGTTGATTTTTTTGCCCCTCGATTTTGTTCCCATTTTTTTTTTTTATTATGTCGGAGGTAGATAAAAACTTAATAACGTTTATTGGTAATCATTTGTGGCGGCGGTGGATGTTTGTTAAAATGACTGATCTAACAAACGGTATACAATAAGGCATCCATTTTCTGGAAGTTTCTATTCTTCAACGACCTGGGATCCGAGCATACACACACAAAGGAAGCTTGAAAGTTTGAAAAGATGAAAACGTGAGAAACGTTCGATATGCAATAAGAATTCCCAATACGGTCAGGGTTATTTAAAACGAGCTAGTTCTCTCTATACTACTGTATAGATATCTAGGTATGCCTACCTATTGGTTGATGTATTCTTAAACATTTATAATATTGCTGAAATTAATGATAAATTCAACAATAATTGAATGCTTATTTAAATTATACCGTCATACATTCGTGATTTAAGTGAGCAACATTAATAGGAAAAAGAACGATTTAAAAATCTTAACGTGAGAATAAAACAATAAATATCGATAGTATCATGTTTGCCACCGTATACATAGTATACGTTCACTTTATTTTAACATAAATTTATTTACAATTACCTTGTCTTGAAATTAAACAAACTGGAATGTTTGTGTAAAAATTGTAAAATCCAACTGACAACTATTTACGTTGTTTTTTTTGTATTATTGTTTTTCCTTAGAATTCTCATTCAATCATTGAATATTTCATTATTATAAAGTGAATTTCTGTTGAGTGTCTCGTTTTACATTTATCATTGTCATGAAAATCAGGAAATAACTAAATTTACTAAATATTCATATTCCACCCCGCACGAATCATTAACCAGGATTTTATCAACATTGCATACTGATGATTGAATATAATTCAAAACAAAACCCAAAAAAAAAAGAGTGGAAAAACAATTGACAATATCTTGTTATTTTGATTTAACAAGTGAATTTGAAAATTAACGTTATGAATATTAAATTATTTAAAAAGATGGTCATTAACGGCCAGAGCTCGAGTGAGACTGGCGCCCCTAAAGCAGACGACAATACTCTTTTCATTTCGAATTGTTTGAATAAGTGGAAAGAAAATTAGTTTTACGAATGGATTGTTAGGTTATTACAGAAATAACCATCCTTTGTATTTAGGCACTTTTACAATGTTGTCCTATAGAACTAACAATAAGCTTGAAGATCAATTAAAGTGGCCAACTTTACGATTTCTTTGCAACAGACATTTAGCAACTCTTGTTCCACAGCAACACTTTGGCACCTATCACTTCGTTTCACTTCTGTATAATAATAAGTCTTCTTATGATTCCTTTGTTATGGAGCAATTATGAGCCTTCGACGTCTCATCTGTTTTGGCAACACATCTTGCTCGTTTTGGCTTGCTCCTATAATCCAATATTGTACGCCCAAAATGGTTTTGTAATAATTTTTCATCGAGGTAAATGGGCTAAAGCTTGGTCCAAATCTTGGCTTAATTTACCACTTCTTGTAACTCACCCATCAAGCATTAAATATCACTGTTGAATGCTGTCAGGGCTGGCTTGTTAGCAAAAGTTGCGATCTCAGAGTTTTGAGGTGTAAATAAGGCACAGATCCAAGTCTAAATTCTTGAAGACTACAAAAAACTACAGTACTGTTCATTAATTTCGGGTGCCGAGCTTCATTGAAGATTGCAAGGACCTTTTGGTGCCCTTTCCCGAGTAAAATTAAGAGGACTACTTAAACTATAACCACAATCACATTAGTGCCGAATAACGTCGTAAAACATCGGCGTCCCATCTTGATCATTTGCTCAATGATGAAGCCGGACCTGTATGTCATAATATTTGATACATTGTATACAGTCTATATAGACTTGTATTTATCATTCATTTACCCTCAAGTATAATGTGAGTGGGGTGATGGAAATTTACCACTTTTGATAGTTACAGTTAGATGTGAGGGATACAACAAATCATAACAATCCCCTTTAATATAAGTAGGGACTGGTGATTTTCGTCTATTGAGTGTGTGCATGTGTGAAATTTCCTTTTTTTTTTTCTGTTACATTCATTGAAAATTCTCAAATAGAGAAATCGTTATAAATTAGATAGTTTTTATGGTTTCGCGTTTCTTATACATAGAAGACGGCAAAATAGCCCAACAGGTTGACAGCACTTGTTGTACGGTCTTTATGTCCCTTTACCCTTGTTAACGATTTTTTTGTGTAAAATCAAATCAAACAATTCTATAGTCCCTGTGTCCCTTTCTTCCCAATATACCATCAAGATATGATGGATAGCTGTTGGTGAGCACCCTAGAATAAATCAGCGACACACCATACTACATGTACTCACCCTATCATTGGTGAATCACCGAATAAAACACCATAATCGATGTATATTTGATTACGTATATGTATATGGTATAAAAACGAGCTGAACGAGAATGATTTGATTAGAAAAAAAATAATAAATTGAAGAGATCTAGAAAAAATCCCTTGGTTTTTAGCTTTTAATAATAAACAGTTTCTCGAAAATGTGTCAAGCTGTTTTGATTCGAAAAGTGGGATGTCTTCTTCTTAGTTGTTTGAAGGATGTTTAATCCTGGCTGATATGTTCCAATGTCGAGAATTCTACTGCAGTTGCTATGACAACTCGTATATCCGATGATGTGGTGGTTGTAGAATCATTTTACCGGTTGGAATTCGCGAACAGTTATCCTAAACATTGAAATAATCTAAATCCTCTAATCGGCAACGAAACAGCAACAATAATAATAATAAATGATTAATCAGTAATAAATGTAAGAAAGTGAAGGATTTCGCATATAGCTTTAAATCAATTTATCAGATTATGGTGGAGTTTGAAAGGAGAAGAAGCTTTACTGAGAGTTGATAGTTTCACCAAACTCGAACAGATTGCTGATAATTTTTCTTCGTCTTTTAGAAATTTTTTTTTTGCTGTTGTTGATAAAAGTTTCAAAAAGAAATATTTATGTTGACCGGCGTCTAAATTACTTGTAAAAGTATCGTGCGTATACCAGGTCAAACCTTATTGGTTTCTATTAATTTAGTTGGGCTTTAAGTAAATTGAGGTTAATTCTTCAACGGTAAATTAGTTGTGTCTTACTTTTTAAATAAACCAAACTTCTACAAAAGGTTTTTCAGATACTTAGTAAGTGCTTACTTTTAAACAATGATCGTAAGTGTAGTGATTTAGCGTTAAAAGTGTATTGTAAACTAGACAGGTTTATTTTCGAGTTTAATGTTTCTGGCAGCAAAATACCGATTTATTCCACACCTTTGCTTCTAAAATTATCGACAACGATTGAATCATCTCACATCAATTTGTTGTTTTTTTTTGTTATTGTTATTGTTACACTTAGATGATCTTAGAAAGATCCTACAATCACTCATCAGTCTAACAATAAATATGTATAAACGTCATAATTTACAAGTGTCGGCCAGGAATTGGTTATAGCGCCCTTTTCTCGCTTAGTTTCCCTGTTAATGTTCCATTATACGGGCGCCTCGGCGTCGATTCGGCGTCGAGTGACGTCGTTTCAAGTCTAACCACGTGTCCCATATTTCATCATCACCCCGCCTGTCAACGCTCGCCACTACAACGCGATGTATACCGAATCTAACCGACTCAAAAGGGATAATGGAAGGATAATAAATAAAAAAATATCCGTCTTTTCCCTGCGTTGGCCAGATTGACTCCCGGTTGCTGGGCAACAGCCAGGCAAGCCCGATCGATATACGGAAGATTTCCTCAGTCGCTGCTCTGGCTGTGATGACTGGAACAAAGCAGCGCATCACTGAACTTGACTACAAAAGTTTTCAAATTTCATCAGTTTCTTTTATTATTTTCTTGGAAAGTATTATTGGAGGCAATTTTCCACTATACCATCCACACATATTACATCAAAATTTATATCCAGATTGGTAATCGTCAACTGCCTCGTTTTTTCTTCCATTCTAGTTCAAATAATGACATACCTATATCTATATCTATAGAATTGTGTCTTCTTTGTAATTATTCCACAGTTCTAAAGAAGTCACTTATAGAGAGGATGATCCACCATCTAAATTCATGCAATATTAATCTTCCTCTTTTGCGCTCCATTGATGGAATGTTTGTTTTGCTCTGCATATCGTTACCTTTGATTTACACGACCTGTTTTATTACTAACAAGTCACGGTTTTGCTTTTCTAGTGTTGTTTGAGTTCTTAGTGGCCCGTGCCGTTTATTGTTAAGGTTAATGGTCAAAGACCCGCAAAGACGTTCAACAGGAAATATCGACATGCTGTATATATATACGACACAACAATTCTGTACAAAAACAATATGAATAAAAACTATGTTCTCATTTTGAACAAAAAATGATCCGCTGGTAATTTATTGTATTTGTTCTTCTATTATTATTAATAGTAATACGGCTCTACGAGTATAGCGAGAGAATTACTCTCTTGTTTCCCATAAGAAGAATTCTCACATTTCGAATGATAGTTTTTAATAGTTTCCTTCAAATTGTTTACTATTGTTTTCCATTATTATAACAACTACTTACTGACAGTGATATTGGAATTATATCGGCTGGCGTGAGATTTCCAACACAAACAAAAAGGGGATTCATTTAAATTTATTTTACGTCTTGGAAAACATCAACAAATTCCAAACAGATCATTAT
Source organism: Lydus trimaculatus (assembly GCA_037414755.1). Lineage (NCBI taxonomy): Eukaryota > Metazoa > Arthropoda > Insecta > Coleoptera > Meloidae > Lydus > Lydus trimaculatus. Next base: position 51,971 of record JAZBGY010000225.1, on the reverse strand, counting down.
CTATCAAAGTGAAGAAGAATATTTAATAAAATTTTCGAAAAAAAAAACTGAATTTTATTTTTACTTGTTCATTGTAAACATTGTATGACCCATATTTTCTCAAGTTGCATCTGTCGGAAATGATAAGGAAAACATAAAATTCGTTTGTTTTCAAACAAAACGTTTTATGTATATAAATCGACTTACACCTGTATTTTTTTATGTGTAATACACCTACCTCCATAAATAGACAATATTAGGAAAAACTAGATAAATGTTATATTCCAAGTCACACCTTAAGTACGCATGGGAACGTTATCATTTAATCTGCCATCTCTACCGTGACAAAAAAGGGAAAATTAATAAAAATTGTGTGACTAATTTTCTGAATGCATGAAATCCAGTTGTAGGCAAAGTTGTTCGTTCTCTAAACAATTCGTAGGCGGATATCAATGTTACAACGGTATATTTAGAAATTTTTCCAGTTTTCTCTAATGAGGCTTTGCACTAGTGCGTGCAGTAAAACTGATTTATCCCACGTTGATAGCAACAATATCCAATAAAGTTTGTCAGTTGATATTCTGTAATCAGCACCAGATCTAAAGAATCCATGTACTTTTTGCATAAGTATCTTTCGTTATTTTGTTACTTATTCAACGAATATGCACTTTACTGATATAGGGTGGGGAAAGTTAACTTTCTTGTACGTTGATTGTATAAAGCATTTAATCTCTTCTTAATCTACTGCCTGTTTTATTACGGTTTCACGTATTGCGCGCCCCCTTTATAAAAACTTACAGTATCAAAAAATTAACTTTAAAGACTCAAAAATCCGGTTAATCTAAATTAGATTATAAAGAAATTGAAAATTAATTTGCACTTATTTTTCTTTTAGCATAAATTATCCTCCCCTTTTTCTATCTTCATCTACATATATAAATACAATATATATGTATGTTTGTGTATTATAAATTGTGTTGCATTTTAATTGGATGGTACTGTATTTAAATTAAGTTGATGATATTTAAGCTTCAATAATTAATTGCTTGACACTACAATCAAAGCAAACAACAGGTAGATCAAAATGGGTGGTAAATTTCAGATTTGAATGACAGCATTTAACAATATTTAAAAAAAAAAAAAATATATTAAAGAATCTATATGAATAAGGGTTTAATCAAATATAATCAACTCATTTTAGGAGGCTTTTGTTCGAAAATTCCATTTAATAACAACCTATTGATGTTCATTAAATATATCTTATTTATAAAACGTCGTATAATGTGGGTAATATAATGAACTGGATAATTGCTACCAATTGATTATTGTTAATTGAATTATTCTCTTAATAAATACAGATGGAAGAGTTTTATTTGTTTATTTATTAAAAAAAAACAACTAAATTCTAATCAATTACAGTTGTAATTTGATTGAAATCAAATTTGAAGCAACAAGAGTACTGTAAACATATTATGAGGATGATTATAGGACATATAGAGGGTTATAGCCCGCAGCTGAAAACTGTAAAATCTACAGATGCAAATCGAACACTATACACACACACACATTTAGGGTTTACTAATTGTCTTTGGAAAAGGGGTGATAAAACGGTTATAAACTTCACCAATTCAAATGTTCAATGGATAAAGGTTTTGATTCAAGGTTAACGTTCAAAAATCAATCCCTATAAACTTTATTCTTATTTGAAAAGGGGACGAAATCGATAGTTTTTTGTTTGATAATAATAAATACGTTAATGTTTAGTCCTAACAATAAGATAGAAGATAGTTTTTGCTGTCAGTAAGAAAAATGCTGTAATTTGCACTTTTACGTTGACAGACACACACGTACCAGCATTTCAAGTTTTCTTCTTTTATTTTGCAATAGTGAGTTAAATAATTGGAGAATCATCCAAGTTAAAAATTGTCGACCTTCAACAATTCTCTAGTTCAGAATCGTTTTTAATCAACATTTTTGTATCTCTTTGTTTTTGTCGCTAAACACAACATGTTCTTTTTGTTTATTTTTCGTTGTTGTTGATTATCTTTCTTTTTTGTCTACTCCACATATGGAAATGTTTTGCAAAATTTTTATCAATCTTATGTTGACGGTACTCTTCGGTTTTTGTTCTTCGTTCGTTCGTTTGTTTGTTTTGTTGTTGCGTTGTTTTTCTGAAATGCTCGAGTAAAGGTGAACTAGTCTTTTTCTTTCAGTAAGGAGATCTTCAGTGGATCTACCAGACGATATGTTGTTGCTTGATTTTGTTCTTCAATACCTTTTTTGTGTTCTTTACTTGTATATAATACACACACATACATACATATACTTATATAGAACGTTTTATAAATGCAATATTCTAAGGCGGTTTTCTTTATTCTTTAACAAAGAAGTCCTATTTACTGATGGACGAGTCTGTCAATCCTACCGTGCGTGTTTTAATATCTGTTAACACGCGATCTGCCTTCCTTAATATTTTATATTGTATATAAAACTGGAAATCCCACTCGTCCATAATGTTTTTAATTCAATTACGCTTTTGCTTCCATAGTTGTAATAACCTACTCGTTTGTTAGATTTTGTTCTTATTAAAATCATCTAGAAAATCATTAAACAAGCAACACAGGTAGGCGGCTTCACCATTTTAAATAAATATCTGTCACTATTACTAGTTTTTTTCTTCTTCTACTCATATAGATGTTTATCTATGAAAACAGGCAACAAGATATTTGATTAATAAAATGGTAGCATAAATTCTAATTAAATTATAACATTTCCTGTTTTACTAACGAGATTCTATACGGAAAAGAGTAAAAGTGTTATGAAGAGAGAACCAGTTTTTACAACTCAAGGGAGTTACTTGATAAAAATATCTAATGCAAAATTAAACTGAACTGAACAACTCTATAGTTAAGTATTGTGTTTAACCACTGTTTAGTGGTTAGAATTTTAAAACCTACTTAACATCAATGTTGATTACTCCCTTGATTCCAAACATTTTCACTATTAGTAGTTGAAGCAACATCTTGCATTGTAACGATGACATTTTATTCACTTATTCATCCTCATTATACAATAATGCCAATTATATCTATAAAATGAAGGTTATGAATAATTAACATTTTGTGGTATAGACAGTTTATTTATTACAAAATCTGAAAGTTTAGCTTATTAATCCAAGAAGAAAACAATACTTAATAAATATTTTAATAACCTTATGCTTTATAAGGGTTTATTAATAAATAATTAGCAATTTTCAAATCAATCTATATTTGTGTTGTTATTTTCTTTTGAATACAATAAGGGTTGCTAAGACGCGAATAGTCGAGGTCATTAGTTCATGATCGAATTATATATGGAAGTATGACACCCTTTCTACTACTATTGAATCTTGTCTTAATAAAAATGAAAAACTTATAAACGGTTTTTAAAAGTATTAAGTGTGGTAATTTTCATCTTGAACTTCTGTAATTAGAAGTCTTAATATTGCAAAACAACTTTCTAAAATCAAACTTTCAGAACTTTAGTTTCAGTAGAAGTCGTTCTTTTTCTATGTCCCATTCGTTTTGTGACACTATCTACTTGTATAACAGTGAAAACAACGAGTAGATGATAGTGGCGTTCTTTGTACAGAAAATGTAAGAGGGTCATCTTTACGAACACCATCATACGATAGAGTCTTGAGTTCTAACAAAACATTAGATTGTGGATTAAAGCAACATTACTGTGGTTGTACTACTACACAGAAATCTTCAATAATTTCCACTAAACATCATGTTCTACTTATGAGGAACGGACAAATCGTGATTCTGCTCTTTATGTTTTACTGGATAACTGGTGTTGCAGTACAACTTACATCTTCCAATCAAAAGCAATATCTACCATATATTTAACGTCATGTGATATATTTCAGAATCTTCAAAAATGCGGCCAATATGTATTGAGCGTCTAACGAGGGTAGTTCTTTGTTACCCATTGTTATACAGAAAAATAGCGGCTTCTTAGATTACACCAAAACAATATTTGTGTTGCCTTGTTTTGGTGTAGCCGCTTGTTCTATTCCAGCTCTATGGACTTACAGATTTATTCATATAGAGCCTATTATTTCAGTAGAGTCAACAGGATGATGTTTGGTAGACCTCTATATTGCTTTCAGTTGTTTCCAAAATCTAGTTTAGATATGTATGTTTTCAAGATCTTGTACACCGTACACTTACAGATCACCGGATGCCCTCACTATTGCAACGGTGCAATTTCTAAAGTTTTTCTATTGATAGTCTGCAATCTTGATCCAAGAAGAATTCTACGATGATTGCTTAGAAGGATTATTATTACCCCAGTTTGCAACATTCTGACTAGATTTAGATTATAGGCGTCGTTTCTCCTCTTTAGACTTCCTCAACTGCGTCCACAACTGATCTGTTGTTCTTAACTCTCCATCTATTGATATCCCTGATAAGATATCTTTTTAGCAGAGCTAACTATCTCCCTGGGAGACCTCTTCGTCACTTAAGCAGCATCACATTTGCATAGTGTGTGTTCGGATGTTTCATTGTTCGATCCACACAATCTACATCTCTCACTGTCTGATTTGTTCAGTTTTTTGAGATGGTATCTTACTGAGCAGTGTCCAGTTTTATATAGTTCGTTCCTACTTACGTCGAGAAGCTTTCTAGCAGTATTCTGAGGCAAATAGTCAATAAATGATGAAATTTGTTAGGCCTATCTCCCTGCCCTCCCACTTTTCGGCATTGGGCGCCGCATCCCTGGACAGTGTCTCCAGTAACATTCTGACTAATCAATATACATTTTTTCAATGCAAACTAATGCTGCAAAAGTTCCTCTAAGCTAATGTTGCGCTGAAAGTTTTCGGGACCGGTCGATGTGGTTTAAAGATACATCTCGATGGTTCACAGTCAAATATACGTCGGCTACCTTCCAACTGTTTGCTCAGGTTTTCATTATAGACTCTACGAATTTTTGTTGGAGTTTATCTTCTAGGTTTTCCTAGTATAGATCGCCGTTAAAAACGTAATCTACTTGGCAAGTGGACTTTTATATTGTAGCAGCAATCGGCTAGTACAACTTTCATAAAATACAGTACATCGCTTTTAATATTAATTTTTGCATTCCGATTTAACTGAAATAAACAGTAGTAGAAGTTTAATAATTTCTACACAACTTGGTAACTGTATTTAAAGCGTATTAATTTGAATTATTTATGATATAATAGACATCCTTTTGTAGCCATTATTTTTATTTCCAATGATCACGAACAATCATTTCCATCATAAGATCTATAATTTTTGCAATTGCAACTTAGAATATTAAAATTTTAAATAATAATTGAATTGTTAAGGCGAGAAATTAATAAATGACTAGTAGGCATATATGTACCTGTGTACGATTTATTATAGCTTTTAAATGTGAAAGCGTTTTATTAATCATAAATTTAACGTATCATTAACGAATATTATTTATAATTAGATAAATTAACTTTTAGTACAATAAATAGTTGATTTCAATGTATCCTTAAACTAAATTTGATTGTATATAATAATAAGTCCTTGTTTTTTATTGATTAATTCAATATCGTCCTCGGGAATCAAACAAAAACTGATAAAATTTTATTAATAGTCAAAGAACTTATCGTACAGATATCAATATTATTAAGTTATGACAATTATTCAGTTTATTGCTTATTAATTTAACCGTAACACAAATAATTATGGATTTTCATTTGAAATATTGTTGTTGTTGTTGTTGTTTTTTGGCAGGTATACATTTCGTGCTTAATACAGCAAACTTCCCAGTTTATTTATTCTAAATAGATGAATTTTGCTCATATGTAAAATAGAGATTTAACGCTATGATACAGTAGTTCTATTTAAATAGCCAAAAATGTATATTAGTAAGTCAAGGTAAAAACAGACTTATAAGTTATTTATACAATTTTATTATGTTCACGCGCACTTGTATTTAATCTAAATCGATACTTATTGATGTATGTCTGTATGTATGTAACGATTACAACGCAATATCAAACAAAACATCAAAATGTTTGATACAAATCTGATATCAGTCTATAATTTATACAACAACAACAAAAAAAATGGATAAATTTCCCCAATTATCCAGAAAGTAATAATTAAAAATAAAAATAATCTTTATTCTAGAGTATGTAATGATTATTTTTTATTTTTTTTAATGAATCACTTGTGAAATATTCCACTAATTCTAAAAATACGTACTGTTTATAATGGATATGTTATTAATACTTTTGCCCAATGTCTATTAAACTGTAAATGTAAATATTACTTAAGTTAAGCCGATATAAATTGAAAACATAGTGACGACCTTAACATCATTTTTCCAACAAAAATATCCCAATAGTATTGCTTTAAAGTTTTCCGAATAATTATTTACAACACTTTTAATATTCGTTATGGAATACATACACATATGTATGTATGTATGTATGTATGATGATGATAAATATATGTATGTAGAGATATCAAAATTAGAAACATGAACGCAAATCTTTTAATTATAACTTTTATGAAAAACAATATTGTTTATTATTATATTCATGTTGGTCATTATATTTAAACATCACACCTAATTAGGACTGTTTCAACTCGATTTAAGTATCTCATTATGACGTATTTTGATTAAGAATGTGACTAGAATGGGTTAATTATCAGGTTGCTTTTTAAATAAATATTCATTTTTAACATATTGAGACGATAAAGAAGAAAATATGAGGCTTGAGGGATGCACAAATCGTGATTGAGGAAAAGCTTTCCTAACAATAAGGCTCTGTACGAATGAATGAACACTATTAAAACTACAGTATATCTAAAAGAAAAATCAACGTCTGGTTTTACTCATTTGTGATACACATAAATGTTTTGTATATGTACAGCTCATCTATTTTGACTGGTGTAGCTTGACTATTCTGAATTAATGACGACAATATTTCTCTTGACAAATAGCCGTAATAACTGTTTTTCCCTAGTCCTTTATTCTGTATACAGTATATAACAGCGAACTAGGCAGTGACGGACTGGGTACGCTGGAGAGCCCTGGCAAATCGATATAAAAAGGCCCCCCTCCTACATATTTGCAAATATATTGTTGTAAATTCTTATATGTATTTTATTTTCAATTTTTAACTAAATATTTCTTATATGTACATGTTTTCAAAACCTTCTATAAGCCCCATAGGGCTCGGCCCACCGGGCAATTGCCCGGTGTCCCGGCGGCCCAGTCCGCCAGTGGGACTAGGTACATAGGTGGAAGCATCGCTTATACCCACTCTCATTTCTTTCAGACAGAAACTAGCCTGCCAGTAGTGTAAGAACTTCAGTTTCATACATTAATAATTCTACCTATCAGACTAATATTTTGCTATCAGGAACATTACGAAGTTGTTTTCAAAAGTACTGTGGAACATTTCCAGGTAACTGTATCAGGGAAAGTTCCAGTTTTTTCTTATGAGAGTAGATGGTAGTGGTATGTAGCTTGTTGCCGCATACTGTATACGTATGATAGAATTATATAAACACAAAGACCAGTGGCGTAACGTATAATTTAAAGCCTGCAGGTAGAGTTTCAAAGTCAAGCTACCACAGATGCAGATTTTCAAGTGATTTCCATCAAATATTGTCTTCAATTTCTCACAGTAGTTACGCCACTGACAATAGTTCTTACTTCCCAACGATTTATAGGGGTTCTTCGGATTCTGTAGATATTAAAGCCAAGTCGACCTGGTTAGTGTAATAAAACTATAAGTTTTAATAATGATACGTTGATAACACGTTGATTTCTATCATATTGTGTAAATCACTGATGTAAAAACTGATCATTAATTTTTTCCCATGTATCTACACGTGATCATTTGATAACAATCACGTGTCGTTGTTACATACAAACAATGTTAAATTTTCTGATTTTTTTTTTGTATTAAATTAGTGAAATTCATCATTTAAATAATAACCAATCTTCGGACAGTTATAGTCCTCAGTAGTATCAAAAATTTCGGTATATACAACATCGAATCTAGTTCCGCAACTTATTGATACTTGATTACTTGTAATTGTGCATACTTTACTATGGAAACAAAGATAGCACAAGTTTCGGCACAATTTGATTGTTTTGGGACCTCGTTGAATTAACAACAATAAACAGTTATCAGTCCAAAAGGCTATAAGGCCATCAACAGAAATCAATTTATCATATCTATCCCATAATCAAATAGGGGTTAAATTAATATAACCGATTATAGCCGACTCATAGCTTTGATAACAGCAGTACACAAAGTAGAACATTAATGAGCATTTTAAACGGCGATCACTGTACCTCAAGTGACTAATAATTATGTTAAACTGTTAAACCAAAAGTTGGTGGTCGATTCTAAACATAACCTACTCATTATTTCGATACAATCATTCTACTAAAAATTAAATTGTTGATAAATTGTAAATGATTTTAGAAGATTACTATTTCAGATCAACTCGAATATTTACATGGTGATAATTCGTCGTTTATAAAGAAAAGAAAAAGGTCTACACACGCTCTCGACAACAATTTTTCTTTGTCGACTGATTACAGTAAGTGTTTAAATTTAATTCTAAAAATGTTCTCCCCTTTCACAAGTTCTAGTAACTGACGGTAATAAACTAATAAATAACGCGTCTAATAATACCAATGTTCAAATACAGCTTCCTTCCTTGTGTAAAATTAGACAGGAGAACGATTGAGGAGGCGAGTGAATAGACAGGATTGGATAAGTTAATGGAAGAGAAAGAGAGAGTGTGAGTGTGAGTGGTGTATGAGTGTGCGGTGGTAAAAGGGGCGAGAAATACGCGACAGAAGGGCGAACTTGTATGGAGCCAAAATCGTCGTCGTCATTATATAAATATATATACGTATAGTATACATTATGTACAGAAGCAATCGGGGACCAGATCAGCGCTAATAATACACCCCCATCACCATGCGCTAAATACAAACTCGTTTGAACTCTGGACGAGGATTAATATATGGGGTAGTTCAACATTGATGTATACTATATTTAACCAAAACACGGTTTATTTTGAAAACTGTAGGCTTTCAACTCTGGAAATAAAGGTTATTTTTTTCAATGTCTTTATATATAAATACAGAATACAGCAGATAATATATTTACAACATTTTTGTAAGAATTTCAAAATGAAATTATCACAAACATGTTTATGTTCTTTGGGATCAACATACACCCACAGTCCGGTCATACGCAAACAGTAAAGAAATGTTGTTGTAGAAGAAGAACAAGATGAACAAAAAAGACATGGCTAGACTACTGCGAAAACAGTTGGAAAATAAATGACACAGCATAACTTTGGGCAATTTATGAAAGTAGCTTTGACGCATTTCAATTCATGTTTATTATATGTAGATACCTACACTTTCACTAATATTGTGTTTTGATGATACGCTGATTAGCGATTCAGATATGAGACTATTTTGCATTTTGAAGGTGTAAGTGCAGCGACATTGATTCTTGTCATTGGAGAAATCGTAAACTGTTCTCTTATCAATTACATAAAAATAAAAAAACAATACTAAAGTTTTCTATATAAAACCTTTTCATCATTGTTTTATTGTGTATTATTATGTGTGTATTGTTGGTAAAACTTTTATGTTTAGCAAACGTTAACCTATCTGAACGTTAAACAAACAATAATAATCGATAACGATATACCAATATGAGTTTTGGTTCAGTTGTTAACAAATGAAGGGAGCCCATATGTGAGACAATACTCGCAGGTTTTCCCTTAACCTTACCCTTACTGCTGTTCTACTACTACTACCACCACTAACCCCTGCTAAGTGAATCCCCCAATATCTGTGAGTTGATTACGCGAAGCCAGACTGGCTTTTGTTCATTTCTATTCTTCGATTACATTTTCAACCCCCTCCTGATTTCGTACAATTGTTTTATAACAACACACAATTTGTAAGGAGGTTTTTATATTTAAAACTTGCCGACAGTTTTTAATCGTTTAAATATATACTTTAATACACCACATCATGTTACAAATCAATCAACTTTTAAGAAATGTAACACAGTTACACATCAATTTTCGGGTAGGAATCGTTATAATAACGATTGATTGTACATTTGGGAAATTCACAATAAGTGATGTGGTGTAATAATTTGTTTTATATTTTCCATTTATCTGATAGAGATGAATTTAAGTATTTTGATATGAAACATGATATTTCGTCATTCGACAATTTTCTATATGGTGGTCCATACACGTGACCATCATCTACCCTTATATGATTTAAAAATATTCCCTACGAAACATTGCAAGATGATCACAATAGGATGAGGGGGCGATATTTTAATTGACTATTGTCAATATGCCCCATGATTCTGCCCTTATGATTCAGAAAAAAACTTTAAAGAAAATACCACCCTCATTCCATCATGTCCATTTAAACCAATCTATAGTAATACTGTGAGTTGGGTGATATTTTTTATTATTTAAAATTTTTATTATTTCACCCTTGTACTCAAATATTGAATATTAAAAGTGTCGATTCAAAACCAACATCGATGGCATATTTTGTGGTGATAGTTTCCTTCCGGTACCCTTTATCAAGCCACTGGTCCGCTGCCTCTTTCACTCTTATAGTAGTCCCCCCCGCACATGTCACATCCTGCTCCGTGAGAACACACCACTTATTTATTCACTGTTGTTGAATCGAAGCCCATCCGTGGGAATGACTTTGAACTAGGGTGTGTTTTATATGTGTATATAGCATCCATACTATGTATGTATGTTATGTATGTATATAACATTGTTTCTTTTTTGTCGTTTTGTTGATTTAAAACAAAGCTATGGTGTTGTTTTACTTACATAATGATCCCCACATGAATTATTGGAGCAGAACTTTCAAAATTTCTTCAAAACTATTTGTATGCCGTCTACCAACATTTTGATAAAATTAACAAAATTAATCCCGAAAACGTTGAAGCAATACCCCTATTATTGCAGAAAGCTAGCAACCAGAAATACAATCTCCTCAAATATAGTGTGAATCAACCCCCTTGTGTGTAAATATATCCTTTGGAGATCTTCTGAACAATACTACGTGGTTTCCGGTATTTATTTCAATGTATCTAATTTTATTGTTTGTTTTTACTTTGTCAATAACAACTGAAAATAGATTGGTATTTGGACAAAAAAAAAAAACATATATAGATATGTGTGTAAGGTACACATATCTATTTTAGATGGAACAGATCGAATTACTCTTCAGAATGGGAAGTCTACCTAGACAACAACCTTGTAACGGAAACGAACAAGGGTAAGAACTTATTTTGAGATTTAAATAAATGGAAATAATGTGTTACAAACGCAAATTTCCATCAGTAGAGTGTGAGATTGGTAGCTGAAGCGCGCTTATATAGCCATGACGAAAATCTCAGATGGGAAGAAAAAGCAACAATTTGTACATCTATAGAGTCGAAACATGAGGATTTAGATCTCCAATCGCCAAAAGCCAAATGCCATTTATGTCAAAAATATAAGCGTGAAGCCTTGTACTCATAGACAACATCTGTAATCGCCCCAAAACTTCTGTAATGGAGCCACTATCTGATTCAAATGTTTTTGCATCTCAGTTGAATAATTTTGGCAAAATTTAATGGATTATTGAACATAGTTGTTTAACGCTTCCATAACTCTATTCGGCATCCGCTACAATTTAGCGGACGATGAGTCCCAAATAGTGGTACTGCAGTACTATTTGCGATCAAACTTCATCTAGTTTTGATGTTCACAAACTACAGAGTATCAAATTTTGCCATATACAAATGTATGAATTCTTAGAGTCATGAGGGATTTTGAATTATACTCAATTACAAGATAAAGTTAGCCCAAAATTCAGGTTTTACTAATTTCATTTGCATAAATGGAACAAAAAGTAAATTCAACTTGAAAATTTCATCTTTTCTACCTTCGTATTCTGTGGTGTTTTAATAAGAGTCTATCCGATTTTATGTTGATACGTTAAGCATCAACGGTAATTTTTCAGAAAACATTGTAACAATCTGTCTTTGATCTTTAACCTGGAAGATTTCGTGAGTAGTGTATGTTATGACTTTGTTATTCATTATATAGTTTGAATTTAACTGTATTTTGGCAGATATTTTCATTAAAATTGGAAAAAAAATGTTGACAAGATTTTTTTTTGCATTACTTACAGTCGCTATATACTTTATCTAGATCGGTAAGGTTTGCTTGACTTTAGAATGATCAAATATTAAGATATAATTTTGTGATTAATAGTCCACTTTTCTATGCTGACAAACTTCCAAAGGGTTTTTTGTCGTAAAGACATACTGTGGAATTCAGTGAGAAATCATTCAATCTTCATCTCGTTTATAAAGATCGCAAAGATAAGAGAAAGACATTCCACTTGAATTTAGTTGACTTTATTGTCGATACTTTTACAAAGACTTTAGCTCCATTTGTATACACAAAAACGAAAGGAAACAGTCTATTTTATTAGTTATTTACGTACAAATTAGCTTAAAACGTACTACATTACAGTTATAAAAAGAAATTAAATATTCGAATCGAGAGAAAATAACAGTAAGCGAATTTGGCAACACACATAACAAGATAAAAGTCGAATGATACTGAGTCGCTTTGTGCGCATTTAGGAAATGGAGTGTGCGTTTAGCGAATAGTGAGGCGAAGCGAGTCGAAACACTTCGCTCTCTTAGTAGATGGCAGTACTAAGTTAGCGAATGACGTGTTGTTTGTTTGGTTTTTTTTTTTATATTCTTTTAATTTTTCTACCTTGAAAACATGTCAATATCAGGAAAACGACGTTTTTTTGGTTGGGATATACAGAAATTTATCACAGAAGTTAAAATACGTGGAGCATTATGGGATCCAAAAAATCCAAATTATCTAAATAAAACATTTACGAAAAATGAATGGCAAGCAGTTGGGGAACAATTCAATGTGAATGGTAAGCGTACTGTTAAGGTTAAAAAACATTAAACGGTCATCTATAGTATTTCAAATATAGTCAGTCTATTTTGATTTGGTCGATTTGTCGTTGCTGCAATAAAAGCGATAGTAATATAGGAACGAAATATTTACGTTCATTTATTGATTCCTAACCTACACGTTTATGTATTGTTTTTCTCTCTCCCACTCGCTCACTCTATCTATCTTTGACGTATAGAATACGTTTTCAAATCATTCTCATTCGATGTGTAATCCTAGAGTCGGGTAAATTTGTAGGATTTACGCGCCCATAACGCATGACTCCCGTAACGCAGCTACACAATTGAGGTGTTTGCGGATTCGTCTTCATCAGATCTTTGTGCAACAACTGTATTCATATAGATCAATTACAATTATTGTAAATTATCGCCATTAGAATTATCAAACGTAATTTCCACCTGACAGCACATATGTTCCGTCAAAACTAGGCAAAACCGTCTCTTTTCTGTTGATCTTTCTCTTACACACTCGGAGGTCTTACTATTCTGTGTTCATGTGTTTTTATTGCCTTAAATCACGTTAATAAACAAATTGAGTAACGTATTTTGTTCCAACTGGAAATTAAAAAATATCCGGTCATGTAGACAATGTCGACAACACACAGTCACACAACAATGGAATGTTACCGAGTCGCGCTTTGTGCGCAATCGAGAATCGAGTGTGCGTTTAGCGAATAGTGAAGCGATGCGAATCGAAACAACTTCGCTCTCTCTCTCAGTACACCATCATAATACGTTAGAGGCGAACGTTGTTTTCATTATATTTAAGCGAATATGTCGTTATATAATTTACATCGTTGGGATATACAGAAATTCATTAAAGAAGTTAGATTACGTAGAGCATTATGGGATCCAAAAAGCCCGAATTATATGAATAAAAAGTTTACGAAAACTGAATGGCAAACAGTTGCTGAATTATTCAATGTAAAAGGTGAGCTTATTGTTGTTTAATTTGAAATTATTAAGCGATTATTAATGCGTACATGTTAGTGTTTTCATTTCGAACATATGATGATTACAATATTCAACATTGATCGAGTATCGTAAATCGTTTTCGATCTCTGACGTCAATAAATTATTCCCAAGTTAATGTGAAATTGGCCAAATCCAAATTGACTAATCATATAAACATAATTGTGTTTTTCTAGGTATTTTAGCACGACAAAAATGGAAGAATCTGCGTGATACATTTCGTGCTGAATTGAAGAAAATTGATGCTGGTAAAGCATCAAGTAGTTGGATGCATTTTGAAGAGATGCTCTTTCTAAGGCCATTGATTAAAACAAGAAAATACGAATTACAAGAAACCATGGATGATGATAGTATCGATGATATTAATAATGATAATAATATTGATAGTATTAATAGTAATATAAAAATTGAAGATGATATAACATTTTCATCAGTTGATTTGAATTATCAAGTAATTGATGATGATTATTTAAGAAATACAAATAGTGAAATTGATATTGGTGAAAGAAATATTAACAAAAATGAACGATCAATTGGTCGAAGTGTTGATGAAGATAAAGCATCAAATGATGATGAAGATGATGAGACGTTATTGTTCTTTCGTAGTTTATTACCATTTGTTAAGAAATTACCAGAAAATAAAATTCTTCTGTTCCGTATGGATGTACAACAAGCACTTTATAAACAGTTATACGAGACGACACATTAATGCTTTTTATAAATGTTGATATTCTGTATTGTAAAAAAAAAAATTATAATAAACGTAAATACAAGAAGTACTCAAAATAAATCTCTTTTTCTATAATAGCTTTCTTATTTATAACCCAATTTTGATAAGACTCAAAAACACAAAAATTATTTAACATATCTGCGGTTGATCTGCTCGTACAAAACAATAAACTAGCAGAATGGAACACTGTTTTTGTCTAACCGAAATAAAATTTAACATTTTCTAGATTTGGTCGTCTAGAAATAAAAAGCCAAAAAGTAAGAATAAATCATTCTAGATGGCTGAATTGTGAATAGTAAAAGCGTTGTAAAATAAAGCTCCCAACTAATATTATCACACTACTGGTTAGTTTACTTTCGATAAATTCGCCTAAAGCTATTGGAATACTAATAGCTACTTTTTATTAACTGAAGCTGTTTTGTAACATAAGTCAACTTGACAAACTTTTTATCAATTGAAAGTTGTAATTTTATTGCTTCTTAACTGATCCAAACTACATTTTATCAAATAGTGACAAGTTTTAAAGTAATTCCACGATAAGAGGAAGAAAATTATGGATTAATACTATCAGTTTTACTAAATATCCTAGTTTACAATTATTGGTTTCTTAGTTATGACGACGAGTATTTTCGTCTTCTCAAAACTCTTGGGAAAAGTGGTACAGTAAAAATACTACAAATACCCTCAAAGAGTCGCGAATTGTAAACTAAGGCGAGCAAATACAAGAAACGTACGGCTCTCTTTTTCGGCTACTGGAAACAGGAACTCTATTTTGAAGCACAACTTTTTCTTTCCTTGTTCTATCTAATCGTGTATTATGTAAAAGAGGTCCTTTTAGTGGAAAAACTTTTGCGTTTCCATACAATAAGCTTCCTTTAGCTACTCACATAACCTTTGACATTCAACTGAAGATGTACCAACACAAAAAGTATTCTTTGATCTCCTATGATATGTCTACCTGCACCTCATCATTATCACTTTCAGTATACAATACTCCTGACTCAATTTACTTAATCTCCCGTCACTTTGACTTGATTGTTGGTGAGTAAAAGTAATTTGACCTCTGTCAAGAGGAATAATTTATCGATGTACAGGCACATAAACAAGCCATTACAACCTGTTGAGAAACGGAGTTCCTGTATTTTTGTTAGTAAAGGCAAATCTTTTGTTTTGCTACTATACATAAAACAGCAAAAAAAAATTGCTTATTTTATGAAGTAGTCCAAGTCGAACTAGACACAGTATATTATTTTTATTGAAATGACTACTTTAAACTGAATTTCTAGATAAGATAGCGTTATTGTAGCTAAAATATCATGAATGGGGAACATCATTCATCGAATTGAGACGGTAACTACTCGTCGTAGAAGTGCCTCTTAACAACTTACTTTTTCTGATAAAAACCAGGTAGCTAAATAGTGTTTCGACCAACAAATTGATGAAGTTGACTCTAGAAATCGTTTCAAGAGGGTCAAAATAATTCATTTGTAAAATTGCTACATTTAAGAAGTGACACTGTATTTGTCCAACTTGAGTTTTTGTAAATAAAATGTAATAATGATCTCATAATTATTAAATCAATTTACAAGAGTGAAGTGTCAATTTGTAGTTTTTTTTGTGGATGTTTTTAATCAGTTCCAAACGAATTCACACTAATGTGCGCTTTTACGAAAGTAGAAAACTATGTTTTTTCAATTACTACAGAAAAAAACTGAAGCGTGTTTTTAAGTTGTGAAAGTGTCAAAATCTTATAAGATCGTTCTCAAAGTGCCCAAATAAAGATTAAAAATATGTTTTTAAGTTTGATAGCTAACAAATCATCCACTTATATAAACGACAAATTCTAATTATTACTAAATATGTATGTCTTTATGGTAGTTTTGTTTTGAAAAAGAATGACATGGTCATCATTCAACCTTGTAAATAAAAAAAATAAAAAAACATCACGTGTAGTTTAATAATTATGCATTTTCTATTTAAATGATTGTAAACGAATCTTTATAGGTTTTTGTCATTTTTACATAAGAAAAACACTATAATTTCGAAAGAGTGGTAACAATTATTGATTGTTATAGACATGTTAATATTGTTTTTTGCTCGTAGTAATGTAAATATCGGTGATAATGACATAATAGTGTTGCCGTTTTTTAATGATCTTTTTGAAAAGAAAGAAAAAAACAACGTGAAGTAGACAAGATTTTGATTGATCGGATCATAAATAGAAGGAAGTTGTTCGTAAATAGGTAAATTGTATGTTGTTTAAATTAGCACTTTATTGACAATTACAGGTAATAATAGAAATCTCTTTCTCAAATTATAAGACAGTTAAGAAAAATAGGTGATGTCATTATTTAGGTAATTATTGTTAAATATTAATGTGATATTATAGATCTTGTTAGTTTTAATGCATTATGAAGGTCATTTTGTAATGTATATTGACACTACGACTACGTATAGCTTTATGCACTTATGTAACAAGAGTGTACAAATTCACCTGTAACTAAACAATAAGTTGACTTCATTAAAAACCAAACTCGTGTCATATTATAAACACCATGTGACACTTTTTCTACGTTTAAATCATTGATTTACATTGATGAAGGTTTTTCAAATATATTACTCTCATCTACAGACTTGGCATTCCTAGTACGAACATAAGAAAATATACCAGCACCTCACACTCTTAGGCCGCTTCCACATCGAACAAACGAATGGAAACGAACGTGAACAAATGCGAACGAAGGCGAGGGTCATGCGCACAAAGAAGTAGAAAAATGTCACTGTGTTCGCTTGTGTTTTACTAGTTTCTAGTTTCTATTTCCTGTTCACACTGCGCGAACGAATGCAAACGAATTTTTCCTTTAAAGTACTGACAGCAGTTGGAACTCTCTTGGCTACATTCGTTCGCGTTTGCTTGCCGTTCACACTGTTTGCATTTCGTTCCTTAGATGTGGACGCGGCTTTCGACGTTTATCATAAATTAGAATGAGACAAACAGAAATACGTCTAAGAATTCCAAATACTGACAATCCACTCTTAGATATTTCTCTAAATATCAAACTCTCTTCCATTGGCAAAAATCTTAGCTAAATTGTTTTGTTTATCATGAACATAGTGAAACATCAGCGTACAAATGAATCAGACAAAGATCGAAGTAGATCGATTGAATACCGCTTATTTTTTCTATGTTCTTGTTATAGATGCCAAGTCTGTATAATAGTACTGTGATTTTATTGTATTATAGATAATACGAAACTATGGATATATTCAGACTATAAAATTAATTCTAATTCCAATTATCCAGCCTCAACTATAGGCTCTAGTGCTTGTAATTCAGCTTTTGGTCTAAATTGATATGCATAATCATTGTTGTCTTTGTTGCGCATTATCAACGATAGCCCTCCCCAATCTTCTGACATAGTAGTTGGTGTATTTGTGATGGAGTTACCCAGTTTTAGTATACATGTATAGTTAGAAGTAGAAGATTCCAATGCCAAGCTTGTCTACTCAGGAACTAGCACTATATCTTAATATAATGATGTTGTCTCTTTCCCAACTATTCTCTCTTCCCCTATATATTATATGTATATACAATATAATATATACAATATATATAGATATAGAGATATATAGATGTATGTATGTATGTATGTATGTATAGTATACACATATACAAAGTAAACCAGTATCGATCAGTTAAACAGAGGTAGAATGTTTGATAGTGTAGTTGGTTAGAATATACCCAACTGTTTTAGGGGATGTCCCGAGGGCTGGCGTGACCTGCAACCCCTTAGACCGCCCTTGTACTCCGTTCACCCACTAATTAAAGGTCACATGACGCTATCACCGACTAATACTGCTCATATATATTAGAAGTTGTCGCTTTCTATTTCATCAACAACTTTATTTAAAAGATTAAGTAATTCAGGTATCCTAATATTTCAAACATCTCTTACACGAGAAAATCAATCATATTTTTATCATTTTCAATTAAATAAGAAAGGATAAATTTACTACAGATTTGAAGTAGTTTAAATGATAAGCGAGCAACCACCATTGCTATATAGTTAATAGTTGTATCAATTTCCTTCCACAACCCATTACATAATACCATCAATGATTAATCACGAAAAGAAAAAGGTGGCGGAAGTTGTAGAAGTGTGACTAGTGCGGATGGTGGCGCTAAGAGACGCCAGCACTACCGTCACGGCGCTGCACTGCGTCCGTGATATTTCCACCTTGCCACTACCACCGCCATTACCACCACCACCACCACCATCACAATCAAAAGCAACGCGTCGACATCGCCAATCAAGATGTGAATTAATGTGATTCGAGTGGCGGCAACCACTCTAAAAATTTATTCGTAACCGATATCTACATTTTCACAGGCAACAAAAAAACGAAGAGAGATAGACAGAGAGAGAGAGAGAGAATAGGGGTTGAATTTATTGGCGATTTCTATTATGCAACCAAGGAAGTCTTTTTTCGAATTTTCTTTGTGCAAAATATAAATATTCACCTATGACATTCCACGCGATTGTTTGTATTTATTAAGAGTCATGTTTGTTGACAAAAATAACTTAATAGCGTCTTTGCTTTTTCATGTTGTTGGAAAAGGGAAAACAATAAAAAAAGTATCTTGTTTGGATGGTGAAACGATTAAAAATTTAATTATATTGAACTTTATCGGCTGTAAAGTGGCGTATGACTGTTGGTATAAATGCAATTCGGGACGAGTTTTCTGTAAAATAAATGTAAATGTGAAATGAACATGAATTGTTTAAAAAGTATAGGACCCTTTTATTTTGTTTTCCATCCAAAAACACAATAATAATTCCTTTTCAAGATTAGAAACAACTTAAATTAACTGTATACGTACGCAGTGTATACATAGAAGAAGGTACACTATATAGCAATCTTCTAGATTACACCTATCTGGAGCATCATCTATTATTGAAAAGTTTTCTTTTTTGTGGTTGACGTGGTGAAAATTGTCGTTTATCTATATATTTGTTTAGAATCATTCTATGCGTCAGCTTTCTAGCCAGCTGCCTAAACTGGTGACGAACAGATGATTTTGGGGGTAAGGCCACCCTGTTATTCTTCTCCCTTACTCTCTTTCACATACATTTCACTTCCTACCCTGACAATTTCGTATTGTTACCCCCCTTCTTTCTATAATAATACCACTACGGAGCATATCCTGTACTTATCATCGTGTTAAAACTTATTCTCTTGTTTGCCACTTTAATTTTACCACACGTTATACTTGAATAACGTAAAGATTCAAACAGATATGTTTGTATAAAGTAATTTAGCTTGAATGTTTGTGATTTATTTGTCTTTTCAACTCTAGAATTATTTAATTACTTATTGTGGATAAGAGACAATTATTTGTAAGACAATTTTGACATTTCAGCAAGTTGAAAGAAATTAAATGTTTGTTTAAGGTTAATTTCACGTAATTGATCCAATTTTAAGTAAAAATAAAGTAATAAAAAACAGGATATGACCCATTTTTTTTGCTGTTAAATCTGATAATTCTTTCGATAATTGAACTAAATCAGATACAAAGTAACACAAAAATCATTAATTAAACAATCGAATGATTGATAATCAGGAAGTTATTTAAAATTGAATGTAGGGGTTCAACTAAATGAAAATAACTGGCTGTAATAGTGATTATCCACCCTCTCGATTTTATTGTTGACAAAACCCGATACCATTTATTTTCTATTTTAATAAACTCTACGTTATCATGACGTCTCTTCAAATTATTGTATACATTTATTTATATGTAACAAAAAGAGATAGATATATATATACATGAATTATTAAGCACTATGTTACTAACTAGCTGACATATGGAGCCATCTGTATGTATTGAGTAACTATAGAAAGACACGTGTTTTATTATTACGTCATCCAGTAACTCCCCGAAAATGTATTCAAGTGTTTTTCAACAACAACAACAAAAAAAAAACTAACATAACAATTGAGGGATGATTATGTACAGATTGAACAAAATATTTAGCCAATTTGTTTTCTATATGTTTCACTACCTACAAATACATAGCAGCCGAATGTATCAGAGATATAATCAGTAACGCCCAATATATTGATCGATACAACCAGAATATGTAATAACAGAGGCACTATAATCATATTATTGGCAACGACTATTGCAGTGATAGTGGTGGTATGTCACTATATTAAATCGTTTGAATATAATGATTAGAAATTTTGGGGTAGCTTAAAGGAGAATCGATCGAAAATAATAATAATCAATCACTTAATTAAGCGATGAATATATTGTAGATAGATAAACAATCTAAATATTAAAATTTAAATTACTATCATGGTACTATTACTACTACTACTACTAGTTAATTGTAATCATTTCTAAACACCCACGTGTTCTGTCTGGCCATCTTTATTCCCATCATCACAATTCTGTTGTTGTTTGGTTGGTTGTTGTTGTTGTTGTTACCACATACTGTTGCAACAGCATCAATTTCATTCAAATAATTTGAAGCAAGACAGATAATAAATGACGTTTAATAAGTTAAAGTATATAATAATAATAATAATAATAATATTGAAACTATAGTTTGTATGTCTATGTGGACATGAATGGCGCCAGATACCATACAAGCACATGTTCATGATTCTCTTGGCAACATCACCATATAAGTCTATTTCAATAGTACAAAATAAATAGAAAAATTATATTACTGAAAGGTATATATTTATACATGTTTGGATTTGTGCTAATCTGTATAGTTTGGCGAAATAATATTCTTTGACTTGATCTATAATGGCCAAATTAGACTTTAACCGGTATACGTTTACACCACATCGCTAACTGTTCGAACTAAAATTGACGCTAAATACAGGGTGAGTCATGCGAAGCTACAGTTTCCGTATTTTCTAGCGAAACCAAAAAGAAAACACAAAGATAGAGTGTACTCAATCTAAAAATTACACTAGAGTAAAATGAGCGTTTCTGGAATGGAAAAAACTGTACAAAATTCAATAGAAAACCACTTTACAGCTGAAACTCCAGAATGTGCAGTATACGATAATAATTTTTCCGTTTTCAAAACTCGTCATTTGCGTCTTTTGTGGTTTAATTAATTTTAGTTGCCCTACTTTTAGAGGTCAGTTGCACTGTTAATCTCGCTGTAACATTGAATTCATTGTTTGATGTGTTGACCTGTACATCAATTCGTTTGAAATACGTATTTTTTATCTGTTACTTGTATTTTTCTTCAAAATGCGTAAGCGATGTTTCCATTAAACAATCGCCACTTATTTACCTCAACGCTTCTCCTTATCATTACTTGTTTATTTAAAGTGAATTAATCCATACGTCAACAAATCTCAGTTTAATCACGTATGATTCAAAAAGCCATTGATCTGTTTATTTAAATTATAAAAAAATTGCATACTTCGTCGATTTTTTTTCAATAAAAATGACAATTTTCCAAAACGAAGAAGCATTGTCATAATCTACACATTCCGAAGTTTTAGCTGTTGTGGTTCTTGGCTCATTTTTGTATAGATTCTGAGAGATAATGAGCGTTTTTACCCATTTTAGAAACTCTTCTTTGGATTTATTAGGCCCATTTTGCTATCAAGTGTTTTTGTTTCATTTCTCTAAAAATTACGGAAACTGTTGTTCCGTCTGGCTCATTCTGTATATCTCCGATGTGGCTACATCTAAACGATTACTGAAATTTCGACTTGCCAATTTTGAGGATTTTTGTTTTTGCCATTATCTATGAAAATTTCCTCCGACCATTTTGTTAATTAACCTTACTTCGGACAAGTTTGGAATTGCATTAGTTGTTGAATTTTACAATGAAGGCGATCCTTTAATTGATATTAAAGATAAAGAAGTACGGTTTTATTCTTCATTAGAATCTGAAAAAATCGTCCGGCAAGTAGGAGTTCCGGGTTCATCATCCAGCGTTTGAATTGAACTATCCGGAACTATAATGAAGCATCTCTACAACGAAACTAAATTGTTAAACAATTATTTTTGGTAATGATCCATAAGTAGACGAATCTTTGAAATTAATGACAACATTTAGAGATGATGAATAGTTCCTGAATATATGTGGCAGGTTTTCTCAATAAATCGGATGTAAACGCAGTAAAAGTTAAATAACTTATTTTTGTTGATCAGCACCAACAAAATTTAATCAAAAACAAAAACTAACGTTTATTATTATTGGGTGTAAACGTGGCGAGGCTTAACTAAACAATATTTATCTATACTAGCACTAATGATACGTTTAAATTATAACTATCAATGTTGCACGATAAACTAGTGTTATTTTAACTTAAAGTTAATTTAACATGTTACAGTTACTGCGTTTATATTATTACATTAATTATACTATAAGTTAAAGCTAAAACTGTAGAACAAACTCATCCAGATGAGATTACTAAAAATTAGTTTGAAATTGAGTTAACATATCCAATCTCTGACATTTATAAGAGTTGCAATAAACTAATATTGCCAATATAATAACAATACGTAATGTTACTTATATTAAAACAACATTAAATACTAAACATAATTAATTTAATTAAAATATAGTTAAACTTACCGCACACACGTAAATGCATATGGTGTAAATATTTAATAGAGCTTAATGTAAAGTTACATTCAGTTACTGTCACATACAAAATAGGTGTCCAATATATGTAATTCTATACCGCATTAAATTAAATGTTGTTTTGCGATTGTATAATTAAATGTTGTCAAATACAAAGACATTTCTATTATGACAGAAACGTAGTAAGTGACTCTATTCCAATAGGGCAAGCTGGTTGGTTCTAAGAGTCCATGCAGACGAGGTCTTTTAACGCGCGGCAAGCGCAACAAAGACGTGCTGCAAACGCGCAGATACGTTGATACAAACGCGCTGCAACTGGTCGAGGCTTTCATGCACATTTCTATCAATACAAACTCAAGCAATCTGCTATAATGACATTTTGACGAGCTGCAAACGCGCGTAATCAGCGCGCCAACAAGACGTCGTCTGCATAGACCCTAACAGTTATCGTTAACGTTCGTATTACGTATGATCTCTTGAATAATTTTTTCTAATGATTAATTAGGGCAATTTATAATCTATTTTGTAATTTCTCATGTTATTCTATTCAAAAATTCTTTCTAAAGAAGTTAGAGAGTTCGTTTTGGTTAGTTTTCTATTATTGATGTTCACATTCCATTGCTCAATACTGTAACATTAATAACTGATGTTTCTGTTTACTAGACATTTTAGTATTAGAGATATATAAAACGGGGCAAAGAGTAAAGAGGTGATCCTCTATAGTCTAGGTATGGCTACTGCATTCCAGTGTTTTAGGATCATGGTCGCACATGACATGTACATATTTAAATCATTGTCAGATGATTCAATACAACAATTATCTTAAATATTTATTAGAAAATTTCGTTGTATTCCATATGTATTTCTTGATGTTTTAATGTTAAAAAATACGGTCTCAAAAATCCATAAAATATAGAATAATTGTATGCAAATCAACATGATTTAATATAAATGTAAAGATGCCGACAAATCATCATCGTTTTCATAATGACATACATATAGGCATATATATACAAAACAGAAGAATGGCAACCTACATACATAACAATTTGCTATAATTCGTCACATTACATATTCATATAAATTAAAAATCATTGTTTCTAGAAAGTAGCGAGATGTCCCAATTCAACTTGACGACGATGACGGTAACACAACAACAACAACAACAACAACAACGACAGTTTACGGTCACTCTCGGTCATTGTTTTGTTGAAGAAAATAATGAGTAAATTCATCTGTAACTCGTTCACAATTACAAAATATTATAAATCGATCAAAATATGCATTTACTCCATGAATTCAGGTGTAGGTGTTTTTTTTTTAAATCATTTTATCAAATATTAATAAATTTACTAATTAAGTACGATGCACGTTATCGGATATATGCCAATTACGGTTGCATATTTATAATTAGTTTTTATTATTTTAAAGTTCACTAACCTGATCCCAGTTTTAATGATATTTTTATTTATAATTCTCCAACTAAACCTAACTTGATTACGAATAAATCGTTTTATTTTTGTTGTTGTTGTTGTTGTTGTTCGTATCTTATGAAGGGAAATAAGGCAACAATGAGTTCTTTTATAATTTACAATCAAAGACAACATATCGTAGGATATAGCAATAAACTGTGTACTAAAACAACTTTATTTTCCCGAAAAACTTGAGTACCACAAATACTCAAACAAAAACCATATCTAAACACAACTAAAACCCAATTTTATTGGTTTTGAAACCGTACGTCATAAAAAAAAAAAACGAGTAGTAATACGATTTATAAGTGTCAAAAATCCAAAGATACACATGGTTTCCAGACGCATTTCCTTTTTGTAAAGAGATGAAGACCCTCAAGGCACACACACCCTCGTCTCAACTCTATACTGCCACACTATATATGGTTTATAATATTATATCAGAATTGGGGTGGTTGAAAAACCGTCCACAATAATCCGCATATGTAACATACACATATATAGATATAAATATATCTACATCATCAATGTTGAGTTTATTGAATTTCAATGTTAGTGGTGGTGGTAGTAGTATTGGGAGAAAGACGATATAAATATGCGATCAAAATGGTTTTATTTCGATCAATCTCTACGATGATTCAAAAAAATAGAAAAGATGGTTATTGTTTCTTATTTTAAAAGTGATTTTTATTATCACTATTTGTTTTAATGTGTTATTCGACAATTCATTGACTAGATTGGTGGTCTTTGTGTTTACACAGTTATTTGTTAATAAGATTCGACCACACACAATTAAACTACAAATACTGTTTACTACAGTAATATTATTTATCCAAGAATTTAGTTATTATCTTTTCTAACTATATATTTATAATTATTCTTGTAAATAAGTACATATTTGCATAAGAGTAATGTATAGTATTCTGATGATAATTTGCATGATCGACATTTTTAACAACGAAATATGAATCAACGATATGGAATTATAATGTTTTCTTAGTATGACGTGATTTGATAAACTCTTGACATTCGGTAGTTGAATTGTCTATGGAAATATTTGTCAAATTTCGAACTTTGTCGCGTATAAACTCTTTCTGAACAGAATTTTTGTTAAAGCGCGTCTGCACACGGACACAATTAGCCGGCAACCTGATGCAAGCATTGCCAACAGCACTTGCAGCACTGTTTGCGGGTAATGTCTACACTAGGCTACAAGCAAATTTGCTTTGTAATTGTGTATCTCGTGTATATTTTGCTGGCAGCTTAAATCAGCTGATCCAACTTGTGAGGCGCTTTTCTTATATTTTAGGGTTTTATATTTCATATAGTGCTCAATGCTCAATTATTACCAAAGCACCAAGAATTATAAGTTTTTACAATTATTCGCGAAGCAACAAACTAACTAACCATAAAACACGTCTACAAGGGACACAAATTACTTGCAACATTCCGTTGATGTTTATTCATTTACCGCTTTGGCATGGAACAGATTGCAGGCTGTGACTGTGTTGTTCGGGCATGTGGGCAGCTCTCAAAACTGCTGATTTCCGATGTTACCCACGCGGGAAGTTTGATACAGGCAGCATGTGTCTGTGTGGAGACGCACCTTTATACGAGAGAGCCGTTCAACTTATCCTTTCTTTAGTTTGTTATGATGTTTAGATTTTGTCCATCTACATTGCCATCATGTCTGTTATTATTCTTCCAATGGTTCGTTAGCGGTACTTTTCCACTGAGAAGAAACGTCCAACATCTATCTAATACCGTAAACATTTAATTTTTATGTTGGGAATTAATTCGTAATTGAAGCTACAAAATATACCAAATGTTACTGTAGTACAATGTAAAGAATGTTCAATAGAACTTTGTTTGTTATGGAAACTGAGGATTGCAATTTGAAATTTACAACTTCCTTCGTTAGTAGCTTCCAGTATTCTTGTAGTCAAAGTTGCATCTATGAAACTTTGATAGTTCTTTGGAATTTTACCAAAATACCAATACAAGGTATTGAGGTTCTTTTATTGCGTTTAATCTTTTTTCCAGTACAATTGTTGCCGTTTTAGCTTGTTTATGTTTTTGTACTCATCACGTTTTTCAGTTTTCAAACTTTCAAAATTTTTGACTGATTGTGAGTGTCTAAATTTTGAATCTTAGTTGAAGTCTAGTGAAGCTTCTATATTGCTGGTTTGCTTTCCTCTTTTTATTAATGAGCAAAGCTCGATCTCTTCTTCCATTCTACTATCCAATAGGTGCTTTTATCTTCAAAATCAATTAGCTCATGTAATTGTAAGTAAATAATTTTGCTCTATTTGTGTAATATGAGGTCTATATGTGTACATGCTCGGCGTTTAGATAGAAAGTGCATCCTTTGAGCAGGAGTAGCGTCGACATAGAGTTAGTGACAGTAGTTAGTGGCGGCACTAGCGTTTCAAACTTTCTAGTGCTTTGACTGAAGCTATAAATCGTTGGATATTTTGTTAACAAATAGTAAATGTGTCCACAGCAGCACTTAAAAGACATTAACGGTCTTTGTGTTTACTACAAAATCTAAACTAAATTTACTTACCTACATTCTGCTTTTAGTGTTTTTATAGTTTGGTACAGGCTCTATTATCAATACTGTATTTTTTTTTTCAACTAATCAAATATAAAAAGATTCACAACTTTAGTCAAGACACTTGAGAATTTCGAATATCATCTAGTTATATTTTGTAAGGGACTTCAATTCTGATAACAGATTTCAGAAGGACACAAGGAATTCTAAAACACGTCGAGACTACTAGGGGAATATAAGCTTGATGCTTTGATGTAAAAGCTGTAAATTTACATAACTATATCGTCTCTTTTTCCAATATTCAATCCGCTAGTTTCGTCAATATCGGCGTATAGACGGCGGCATGATTCTAAGATTTTAGAAAATACTTTGCATATTTGAGCATTGCAAGTTTCAGGTAATTCTCATGGTTTCTCATGGATATTGTGGAATCTCCTCAACAATTTCACGACAACACCATGAACGAAAGCTATGTCTTGACAGAAACCACTCTATACAAACAATTTTTAACTGACTTATTTATAATCTCTGTGTTTTTTTTTTGTTGTTTTTTGATATGATTAAAATCTACTCTTAAAGATGTAAAGATTAAATGCACAAATCCCGTTTTATCTTTTCTTAACTACTGTAATTTTTCTTAATACTCTGTCAACTTGAAGAATGTCATATCATAACATAAATGTTGCCAGATCTACACTTCTCGCACTTAATTCCTGTATTATTCGAGATTATATTTGAAAATAACATTGAAATGATGAAATAAAGTAACTAGAAGAGGTCAGAAAAATGTAAGGCAACAGGTAGACTATTATAATAATACGAATTATGAAAAAAAAAAAACAATAATTTATTATCTAGAATATAACTCTATTTAACAACAGAATTATTTTCTACACTTTTATACATATTTCCATGTCATGTAAAGCTAATCGATACTATCAACTATCTATCGTGTTATCAAGGGAATTGATTTATTTATGAAACCAATAATTTCGTACTTCAACAAGAAGCATGTGTTCACATAAATGTTCTATCATAAATTATAAGAACAAAAAAATCATTTCATTTGTTTTACAAAAAAAAAGAAAGCTCGTCTATAATAAGATCGGTTAGTTTGACGTAAATCTCACCGTTACTTTTTTACTAGACGTCTCCTAAAGTACACTTGTCTTTCTAGATAAAATCACACGTAAGTCACGTGACAGTAAACAGGTTCTAAAGTTAACTTGATCTTAAATGGGACAGTCTGTATATAAATAAAATATCGTGATATTAATGTACCTACATATGGATGTTTGTCATTTAAAAATCTAGTAAGCGTGAAATAATAATAATAAAGATCGATTTGTTGATTAAACGTTTGTATACCTGTGCTTATTTAATTAAAAGCGTATACCAATCTTTTATTCACAACGATATAAATGTGGATTCTATTATTGTTGATTTTCATAACGTTTATAGTTAAATTTTGATAGAACAGAAAGATAAAGCATTATTTACTTAAACGTATTTAGTCCCTTCACTAGTATAAAGGATAACAGATATGGTAATTTCTGTTGTTGATAACAAATAATCATATCTAAAGGTAATATGTAGGTATACAATATTTGCTAGTTAAATTGTTGTTACTAAGCTTCTCTATTTAACATTTTGTCATTATGTTTTTGACCTTTTATTACATAAACTTCCGTTCATTACAACAATTTTATTGTTATATTAATTGGTTTATTTTAATGACTATATTGTATATAAGTATATACATACGTATGTATACTCATGTACGCACTTGAGTTTCTAAATTTTCTACATTTGTATGCAATAATAATAATCGTTTATCTCTACAATATGAGGATAAATTTTAATTGCAATTAAGGATTTATACAGTACGCAACTTTTCTAAATCACTTTTCTTTCACTGTAGAGTAAATAAATAGAACTTTCTACATACGACAATAAATTTGACAAAAACAACACTTTTGGCTGTCTAGTTTCTCTCTAGGAGAGTGGGTTGTAGTGGTGCTTTTCCCGATGTACCTATTTTGCAGCCGCGTACTGTATACGAGTATAGACTACGACTTCTATTTTCCGGCTTCTAAACCTACACAGTAAACAAATTTTTAAAAGACACTAAGCAAACTTAAAGAAATCCCTGTTTACACTATTATAACTGTGAATCAAAGGGTTTATTAAACTTTCAAAAAGTAGTATAGTTTTGCAAAAATTTGGGGAAAGTTGTATAGCGGTATATGAGTGAGGAATCATATTTTGACCTGCCATTTGTAATAAGGCAGGTAGTATTTGACATTTTTCTTCCACTTCAAACTCAATTTCAAAACAGAAAACTCAGTAGAGCATTTGAACATAGAGCTCCTCAACAATAGTTGCCTTTCACTTCTATGGACCTCAACGTATCTTAGCTTCACTGTAGGTTTAAATCTGATCCAAAATTATGCAGTTATCTTTTCCATAATATAAAATTCCTTTCCGCAACTCTGTTTAAAGATTGAAATCCAAAATTAAATGTTTTGGACTAGTAAAGAATCAATTTCGGTGGGCTATTAGAGTATTTGGAACAATTGCTGAAGGGAACGAAACCGTATTTGTAGGCGACCTTCCGGTCGGAGCTCATAGTCAAAAAACCCCGATTTTATGGCATAATTGAAGCATTGTTGACGAATCTACTCGAATGTCCTCTATTTAGTATTTTCGACAAGTAAAAATACTTACTATGATTCTGTGGTTTAAGTGCAATATTTAACTTGTGAACTTTAATTCGTAAAGATGGTCGGAAGGGTCGACCGAACTTTTTCGCCCATACCATGCTACGCTACTGATTTAGAAGCTATAATAAAAATTGCATGATCCCTAAAACAACAAATAAAAGGTTTCAAAACAAGGAACTTCGTAATCTATAAATAATAATAATAATAATCGTGTAATTCGCGCATTATCTATTTGTTTAAAACTAAATTCGATATTTTTCAATTTTTATTAATCTCTAGAAAACGGAAATTATGTCCATAAATGTCAAAACTATATAGAACTTATAATAACAATATGAAATATAATTTGTAACAAATCTCCCCCACCCTTATATCGGTGAAACGAACTCTTGAGTTAGTGTAACCAAAGTTATTTCAGTAATGCACTCCTTCCATTAAGTTTAACCCTGGTATCGTAACTCTTTTGAGGGTAGCTACTACCCCCACAGTGCACCACTATATATATGTATAAGACAAAAGCAACTTAGGGACTTATTGAATAAAGGTTGTATTGTTGGAAGTGTTTTGCGCAGCTGCTGATGGTGTTTTTTTTTCTCGTCTCTCGTCAGATAGGATAGAAGCGTTTTCACTACTATAACTTGGTCAGAGACTATCACTTATTGTAATAGGAGCAAATTATTACGCTTCTATGAATATTTACCGCAACATATCCAATATGTATGTAATACATAAAGTGATAATAATAATAATAATGATAGTAGTATCATAAAAAAATATTTATCTGGATTATATAATAGATACAGAGAGATCATGATTATTTGCTGATTTAGTATTTATTGATTTATGATTGAAATTAATTAGGGTTGTTGAATACGTATAAATAATATGGATAAAGATAATTAAAATGTGGTGGTTGAGTGGCTAGATGACAGTAGGAGTAGCCACATTTGCAGCGCAAGCAGCCCAACAGGCTGGAATCGTTGAGTGTCCACAGAGTTTGCTGCTATTGATTAAATGTCACCAAGCTCTTCATGGCCGATTTACCATGCACCCACTCCAATGGACTATATACATATACATATCCATATCCACAATGGACTACAGCAGTTACGTTAAAATTATTTGAAACACACCCACCCCGCAAACTCGTCGAAAGCCATTTAATAAATATTTTAATCACTACTTCAATATTGTAGTTAAATATAAAATTATGACAAACTTCATTCAAGGCTAATTTAAAAAGAATCATATTTTTTCTCAATTTGTTCCCACAAAAAAAAAGAAGCAAAATTTAATACAAATAAAGCCGAAAGAAAAAACTTTGTTAAATTGTTCTTTTTACCTTTCACGCGCGCAAAATCAATAAACTCCAAGGAATCTTGGAAGTGTGGAAATCAAGAATGCCAAATGAGGGCTTCAAGCTGTAAAAATTCAAGCTGAAAAAAAATAAAGAAAGAAAGAAAGAGAGAATGGGGTCGTCGGCTACGAGAGATGTGAGATGGTTGGAAAATTGCGATTCAAGCTTGAAAAGTAAACGAAAAAACATTCCGAAACGGTATGGATCGAACCCATACTGTTTTTTTGAATAATTTTACTTTCAGTTTTGCATAAATTGACATATTTGAACTTTTTTTTTTTTGTATATATAACACTGTAATGATCGATTTTACTATCAGGAAATCAGAATCATAAATTATTGTAAATGAAGAAGAAATAGGATAATCGTATCGCATCTTGTACAAGTTTTCATAAATAATTCTTCTTGTATTTCGTATTCGATTTTAATTGTTTAAATGATGATTGACACTTTAGTTAATTCTTATTTATGTTAATCGTTTGTTGTTGAAATTAACAGCAATTGTCACCATTTATCATATCATGTTTTGAATAATTTTCTAATGTTGTTTTATATAATTATCTGAAGACTTCCACACACACACACACACACACAATGTGGCTATATTGAACATGACGCAATTCAAGTAATGAAATTGTCCCTAAACAGGGTATTGTAATATAAGAGTTGTCTATAGTATATCTAGTAAAGTTAATCAATCATTCTGTCAACAATACAGTTAAATTTGTATATAAGCTACGACTTGTCTGTCAGAAAGCTGTCTTCTTATTAGAATTAATTTGTAAGTGGTGTGAATTTCCGAAAATTGCACAATCCAACAACAACAACAACATTAAAATAGACGTCTACTAACCGGATTGTCTGTAATTTACAAGCTACTTGTACAAGTTTCTCAAAAACTTGTACAATTTGTACGAAATCAATGAATAGAGATAACAATCGAGATTTTGACTCGATCGGAATTGTGGGCATGTTTTTCACCCTTGACCTGGAGCGGAAGTGACCGTCACTAGCACATTCCTCCGACACTTTTAGACCACCAAAGCATTAAGATGTCTGACTGATATCTCAAAACACAAAAACACAAATATAAATATAGAAAAAATAAAATAAGAGAAGAAGATGAAACCAGTTTTCTTTTCAACGACTTATTGTTGTTCTTATTTTTAAAAACAAAATCAAAATAATCTGAAATCTTGTGTGTCGTGTCATATTTAAATTAAATCAAAGATTTCCATTAGGTAAATTAGCTTACCACGTGTACAATTTTAGATAAATAATAGTTTTATATTTATATATGTGTATTTTGTATATAGGTTTTATATATTAAAAATTTAATAAATAAATCAATTTCACAATTACTTCTGAGTTTATTAAAAATAATTTAGTGACATGCAATGGCGTGCAATTGGATAATAGCAATTTAAAAAAAAAATACATGAACACAATACAAGGTCAATGTTAATTATTATTACATACCTACAATTGATCTTAAAAATAAACAAACACACAAAGGTTAAAACTATTAGAAATACTCTCACCTATTTGAATGTTTTATTATTTATTTGTGTGTGTGTGTGAAGATGCCTTAATAATTCTATTATTCTATATTGGTTTTTGTTGCATATTATGCTTTATTCTGGACATGTTCTGATTGCTAGATTAAGCTACAGCTTTTACGCTTATTACATTTGCATAGTATGGAGAGTGCTTTAGATTTGGTATGTGTTCACACATACATACCAACCATATATACAAATGACAATTTCGTCACAATTTAATCCATATGCCATGTAAACTTGACTTTTATATACAACAAACGGAAATTATCAGTCACTATTTGTTATTGATAGTGACAAAAAAACAGTATAATTGCCGACGAAATGATACACTCCTTTTAAGTAGGACAGTGGGTTTAGTAGAGGCTACACTAACAAGGCTGATACTTTTTTAAGCCTTGCAAGAGGTAAAGGAAAACCTTCAAAAGTAGTAGTGTGTCCTTTGACATTTTCATAAATGCAATAGGAGTTTACTCAGTTCAAACTAGCTTATTATACGTTAAGAGTTGCAAATGTCCAGAGTTACGTTTGACCTTTCAGCTTAATTCAGTGGTCGTCTGTGATCCCCTATTCAACCAAGAGTGCCTACTGTAGAAGTGTGCTTGGGAGGAGAATGGCGTCGACTAGCATCGCTTCTGTGCTGGACACAGGGCCGGCGCTACCGTATGAGCAAATCGGGCATTTGCCCACGGCGGCAAACGATAAGAGGCGGCAGGGGCGTCAAAATTTCTGACAAAGATTTATGCAGAAATTTTGGAATATAATCTTATTTTATAAACTTCCGTTTTTTTTTTTTTAAATCTACTTAGCTAATGTGTGGGTGTTACAAAGGTTTATAGGCCT
This sequence comes from Lydus trimaculatus, assembly GCA_037414755.1. Taxonomy (NCBI): domain Eukaryota; kingdom Metazoa; phylum Arthropoda; class Insecta; order Coleoptera; family Meloidae; genus Lydus; species Lydus trimaculatus. The sequence goes on along the minus strand of JAZBGY010000225.1, from coordinate 18,080 downwards.
AAGACTTAGTCTAAACATCCATTTATTCCTTGCCCAGGGCGGCATAAATCCTAGCGCCGGCCCTGGCAGGACAAGTGCTCAAAAAATTGTTTTACACTTTCATCCATATCGATGCTTCTTTAGTGCACAATATCCAATCGTCTATCAGGGAAATTTCTATAATTTTAGATGTAGATTGAGATCAATACTTGTGTAGAATCTTGTTCTGTCGCATAGATGTTCGTGTCGCTTCAATCTACACTCAACTCATCATTGTTTGTACTCAAGTCAGTACCTAGCTTTACAATTCAATTTTCAATCAGTTATTCACGAATTAAATCTGGAACGTTTCGTTCGTTTATAAGAAAAGGGTGAATTGATAGGAATTTAATCGAATCGAATAACTAAACTGACTGTCTAGAAATGTATAATGTTTGAATACGAATGAGATATTCAAATTAATTTTTTTGTTATAGTGACTGTACTACGATAAGACTAAATGTTTTGTTACTATGAAATTCCATTCTTAAAACCCTAAAATTATTAGAAATCAATATTTTTTTTGGTCAAATTCCCTTAATAATAGTAGTGGTGTTGTAGTATTTAGATAAAAACAATCATACTGAAAGTTTCGCAATGAATGAGCAAACAATTGATATGAATCTACCGAAACAAACGGCCACCTATCACGGTAACTGTAAATTATTAACAAAGCACCTTATCGTTACCAAGCTACCAGAACATCAACAGTTGTTACGACAAAAAAATACAACCATACTGCTGTCGTCTCAAATCGATTGTTCTCAATTTGACACAATTATAACAACATAATTAACCAATCATTTTTCAGACTTCAATCGACTATATACCTATATATACCTAGTATATATAGTGGTTAGTTTTTTTTCTATCTTTTCAATGAAATTCAAACCAATCAAATCAATAAAATCGAACCAATGTGAAATTTTGCTTGTTTAAATATTGAAACAATACAAACACGAAAGCTAGAAGACTAAAAAAAAAAAAAAAATAACGTAAAGCTAAACTAAACAACGAAAGGTTGAATTGAGGTTGCTAGTCAATCAATGGAAATAAATACGGGTGTCGAGCTTTATCTATAAAAAGCAAAAAGAAAAACAACGAACACAAGCTAAAGGAATACACTAGTTGGTCGCGCTGTTATTGAACGCCAACTCGTGTGCACACAGAATATCTACTTTACTACACTCAAAATTGGTTCTAAAAACTAGGGAAGAGTTGATATATGTTTTATAACATACTCACGTATCTTATTTCCATGACCTTTTCTTATGCTGTTTGTTTGTTTGTTTGTGTGTGTGTGTATGTATGTTTGTAAGAAAAAGAAATTCTAACAATGTTTGACATTCGTGGAAACGTCCTTATAATCAATATTGTTTGAAAACAATTGAATAGCATTTTAAATAATAATTAATTGTTCTACAAGGTATTACGTGTAAAATTTAGAAAATTATCCATTAATAAAAATCAAGGTATTGGAGGCACTTAATCTGATCATGAGAGAATGCCAAAAGTGTGATTGCTAATAACAATCATGGAATAATCATTCAATCAGATACTTATATGATGCATAAATGACGAAACCACAATGACCGCAACCATTCAATTGAAGGATTTAAAATTATAAGAAAAATCAATGGTGACTAAAATGAGTAGATTACAATTATTGGAATTTCCTTAGCAGTCAAAATAAATGTGAATCATCAGGATTATCTTCAAAGGAGTGTAAAATGTCGTTTTTTTTATAATTGAATTGAAACCAAATCGGAGCTATGCGAACACCCATCATGATGCAAAAGAGATGATGCTGTTTCAATCTAAGGAATATTGGTAGTCTTAAGCCGCGCGTCCACATTAACGAGCGAATGCAAATATAAACACAGTGCGTGGATGCCAAGACAAACGCGAACGAACATAGAGAATAGCGATCTGCTGCTTGTCGGTACCTCAATGTAATTTACAGAACTACAAGGTTCTAAATTCATGATTCGTGCATTTGAGCGCTAGCCTCTTTCTGTATACATTTATAATACACTAGCTGGAGTATCCGATTTCGCTCAGGAAGTCGATATGAGAAACTGACGTCCGAACCCATGACGGAGCTTTCGTTATACCCCACTCATACAAAAAGGCTTTATATGGTCTCCAATATTTCAGAACATTCCACAACATTCAAGAACACTTTCGAATGTTGTGCAATGTTTCACAATGTTCCAGAACATTCCGGAACACTCTCGAAGATTGTGGATTGTTCCACAATGTTTCAGAACACTGTCGAATGTTGTGGAATATCTTCTACAGCACGCTTTTCAAGTAAAAAACGGGAACCTTCTTCATGGATGGGGGATAGAGAGGTACTACAGCATATAACTCCCTTGATCGTACTGGGACTCGTTTTTGAGGTTTAGCGGCACGCACATGGTACACTTATTGGTAGATTTTATTGATTACTATAACCCTAACAGTCGAAATAAATGTAAATCATCAAGATTATCCTCAAGGAGTGTAAAATGTCATTTCTTATAATGTAATTGAAACCAAAGCCTTGCAAACCCATCATGATTTCTGCTGATTTCTGCTGGGTTACTGTACAACTTTTGAAGATGAAAAACGAGAAGATGATGTTTCAATCTAAGGAACATTTTGAATTCAGCGGTTTGGTGGTCTTAAGCCGCGCGTCCACGTCTAACGAACAAAAGTAAATGTAAACACAGTGTGGATACCACAACAAACGCAAACGAATGCAAACGAACGAAAGAATTTGTAAGACTACAAATATACACTCTGTTTGGCTTGACCAGCCTAGGTGACTGAAACTCCCATTTGTAAAAATTAACATTCCTTTCTCCAATTTAGAATCAAACTACTGCCTTTCTGACTGCGTTAACGTACTACTAATGTGTCACCGTATACGTTCTTGAAACTTTCATTTTTGTCCTGTATACATCTACATTACTATAACCGTATTATGCTACTTTATAAAATAAAGTAGTAATTCCTGATCAAAGGGGTAAATTCTTGGTAAAAACTCACCCTCTACTGCTTCTGCTGATGTTGATTGTGTTGTTCTAAGATGTCATCTGCTCCAAACTACCCCAAAATAATGAGCAACATTGTACAAAAAATCATAAAATAAAAACAGCAGTACTTACAGATGAACGATAGCGGTTTTTTTTTTGTTTTCAAATAATTGTCGTTTCGATGAATGAATAACACAAATGTACAATTTACAATTTGTCACATTTTGATAATAAAAAAAAACACTTTAAATTAAGAAAACTTCAATTAAAAAAGTTAATGAAACAAAACGGAATCATTATTCCCGCGCAATATCCCCACATAACCACCAAATCTTGATTTTTCTTTGAGCATTAAGATTTAAAAGAAAAAGCGTACTATTATGTCATTATTTAATTAATTATTGGAGTAATTAATTAATTATCGAATTAATTACTTTTGATAAATAAAAGATTAAAATTTTCCCTTAAATTTTTTTATTGTTTTAACAGCTTCATCATCTGCATGGCACCACAATGCACTGATCTGAAGAAGGGGTGACTGACCTATATAATTGTGGCAAAATCTCAACCACGCTAAAGAATCCATACACACTCCGAAAATCATCCAGGGAAAAACTGTGTAGTCCTGGCCGTCAAGATGTCCTGAATATTTCCTCACCCATACACGGTAAAGAAATTCTTTGAGGAAAATCTGAATAATTTGGCCATGGAAACAAATTGTTCACTTATTGTTAGAGGACGCATAATTATGTGAAATAAACCAAACTGAAATGACGCAATACTACACCCGGTCCAGTCGGCCTGAACAGTCCTCCAAAAATGCACACTTTTCTACTGCATATGGTCTGAAATTGCTGAAGGGTAGTATTGAAAAGTTCTTCCTTAGAGGATTTCCGGATCGTGCATGGGCGCCTTAAGGCATAGTAGACTGTCGTCATTTTTTTCTCCCTCCAATCTCCAAGTACGACTAAACAGTACCTTTGAAGTGTACCGCTGTTAACGTCTGGCCTGCAAATTTTCCCCATTTCACAATTATTTATAATAATTTCGTAAAATTTTAGTTTTATTATAGTTATGTGTATTTTCCACAAGATAGTACAAGAATTATGAACAAAGTCTATTGTGAATGTTTCGATTACTTACGACACCTGGGTGAGTCATTTTAATATTCAGTCACCAGACATATTACTTATCAGGGCTGTATTAAATCCGAATATACAGACTAGGCGTTTCTAATACGAACATAGGAATAATAGCAGCACAACCAACACACTCGTAGAGGTTTCGCAAGCGATATTTGACTGCGAATGTTGATCTACTTCGATCTTTGTCTGACACATTTGTCCGCTGATGATCATGACAAAGATAGCAATATTTATAGAAATGTTTCAGTCAATAGTTGAATTTTTTAGATGTCTGACCGTTTATTTTCTGTTTATCTCATTCCAACTTATACGAAACCCTTAATAGTGCCTGGTGCCGCTATTTTTCTTATGTTCGTATTAAAAACCCCAAGTCTAGCTATATAGCTAAACGTGTTTATGCAATAATAAAAGCAATCATAACCAGCAATGATCATCAATCTCATTGAAAATTTGTTAAAAAATAATGTCCGTAACAAGTTTTCTTCTAATATGTTAAATTTTATTGACAGAGTAACGTTCTTGATTAAGACTGGCTTGTTCTAAAACAACAAGAGTAAATAAATAAATAAGTAAATCATCAGGTAGAAAATAAGGGTTGAATATTTTTTATCTGACGATTATGCCCAGTGACGAACTTAGATATTTGATCGATCAGGTGCCACAACCAACTCGATTACTTCTTCAACTGGAGAGTTAAGTCGATAGCACATCAAAAAATAAATAAAGTAGACCGTTAGCCACCCCTGTGCGACCCACCACTCGCACAACAGCTAGGATCACCTTTGATTGAGCCTAGAAAGTTTAGCTTGAATTTTCTGATTTAATTGTAAAACAGAAACTCGCTTGAAAAAACATGGGTTTCTTATGGGTTACCTACTGCTTTAGATTTTTGGTTCGATTAGTGAAATTCGATTGTAACGATTACATTTATAACGAACGTAGTGTTGAATTGTACAAAATTAGATCGGAATTTAGACTTCAACTTGTTTAGTGTGGATTTCTTTTATTTCAATTTTGGAACAAATTTCTCGTCAGTCATAGTAATGAAATAACAAAATATGTCAAATTTACTCTTGCCATACAAATTCTGGATTTACCGGCGATTTGCAAAATTGTCTCTAAGATGGCAAAACTCAAATACTTGGAGAATTTATGTCACATGTAAGAAAAGATAAATAATCTGCAGATTCCAAGCCAAGCCTTAAAATTTCTATTTATTTATCAACAGTGTTTTTCCATTCTTTTTACATTTACATATTGTCATTGTTATCAATCTTCCTTTTTGCTTTACTTTTACCAAAATTTTGTGTAGATATCTCCTGTCTTTGATGCTGATGATTTGTTCGCTCATATAAGGGCTTGGGCAAAACTCCCAGAACGGTCAAATATCTTCGAATTTCGCCTATATTTTTTTGGGCATTTTCCAATTCTACACAATAATCTTCACTATTCCACATTAGGGTTCCCTATGGCTCACTAAGAGTTAATATTTAGAAAGTTACTTCCAAGTGAAAGTTAGTTACTTGATACGAAAAGGGATGTAATACCTTTTTTTATGAACTATACTAAAATAAAGTGAGGTAATACCGTTAACACCCTCCAGATTTGAGGTACCAAAGATATTTTTGAAGATCAAGAAATTGAAATCTTTCACAAAAGATTAAATTTACAAGGAAAGGGACACAACTGTCCCTCTCCGATTTTGATGAAACTTTGCATACAGGTAGAGCATCAAAAAATAAAGGATACATATTTTTTTTAGCTGCCCATATTTACATTAAGGGGGTGAAATTGGCCCTTAAAATTACTCCCCAAAAACAGTTTTTTCGCTGTATCTCGAAAATCAAGCAAAATATCGAATTCAATCAAAAACTGAAATATTCCGCACAGTCAGTACTATAATACTACTCAGCAAACAACACCCTTCTATCTTGCGGGGCTTGAAAAACATGTGGGGGTTAGTACTTTTTTGCCTCCCCTGGTAATATTTTTTGGAAATTCAAGTTGTTCTTTACAGATTCCTAAACCTACATTTTGGCTTTCGGTTAGCCTCTAGTTACGAAAATACTGCTAATCATGCGTTTTGTGCGTTATTACATATTAGGGTTGCAACCCTTTAAAACAGGGATGAATCGAAAAATCCAAAAACAGGTAACTTTAGTTCTTCAATCCGGTTTAACCTAATACAGTAAAAATAACATTTCATTTAATAAAAGCAATTTGAAAGTTACTTTCAGTTGAACCGGAAATGCCAAGTCTACCAAAATACTCTAAATCAATAGATCATAACTGCAAACTACTGTACGCAAAAAATCAAAATTTTAGCTTTAGCAAATCCAGAGATATTTGACCGCTCCGGGACTATTGCTCAACCTTGTATATTGTTTGTTTGGTAAAATTTTTTACTGAGCACTTCTGTTAGTCGTATGAACAGATTTAAAGGGAAATATTGGATTTGGAGGTTTTGCACTGTTAAGCCAAATTTGCTGAACTCATTTTATTTTATTATATTATTATTATTATTTTATTTTGCTCTGGCTTAACTCAATTTTTTGTGGAAAACTGAAACAATCTCGTTCTACTTGCTTGCCTCTCCATACTCTAGCGATAACAGGCTGCTTGTACACTTGTACAAATGACTCTTATAATTATAATCTACTCCTACCAGATTAAATATGTTTGTTTTGGAATGCTAGATTGCACTTAAAATGGTATACTACGCACTTATGCAAAATAACTAGAGAGAAGAGTATCGTTGATAGAATTCAAAATGCGTAACTCATGGTGTGTAATACTGAAGCTAAATCGTAATTGTACAACTTCCGTATCGAATGAAGCTTTGAAGTATTGATTCAAAAAAAAAGTTTTCTTACGCGATTTCTGTTGCCAACTTTCTTCGTTATTTTTCAATTTGTTTTGTAGAAATCAAAAATCACATTTTGATGTTATTGTTATCAAAGATCCACATTGAGATGTTCAATTAGATTGAAACACTCTTTAAGTGTTAACTATTTAAACGATCGTTAATCTTTTGATATTTGAAAATTGTTTTAATAACAGAATAGGATGTTGCCAAATCTTGAACAGAACCAGAATTGTAAAAGTGTTTACAAAATTGTGTAACGAAAATTTTTAAACTTGACGTTTATACATTAATTTGGAATCGTGTGAAATGTGGATAAAATTAGATATTCTATTATTAATTCGTATATTTGTACTTCAACAAGGAAAGCTTCAAATTCAAGTCAATACAACTTCTTGCCAATCACGCTACTGGAAATTTAGTACATCTATTTATACTGATCTATGTATAATGTATAATATTATTAGGAATACTTATCAAGAGATTTCTGAAATCTATTTTAAAGATGAAGAATTTAGAAATTTTATTAATAGTTTCTTTGTTTTCAAATGAAACACTACATATTGAAAAATGTTTGTTGTTGTTTGTGTCTCTTTTCTTTGTGCAACAAATATCGTCAAAGTGAAATTTCATTTGTTCGAGTTCAATTAACGAAGAGTATTAATTTTAGTAAACAAAAGATCCAAATTCAATACAAATGATGTAACTGTTGTCATGCCACTCGAAATTGTTTAGGTAATGATGTAGTAGTAGAGGTATAGGTATATCGGAATGGGCCTCCCAAACATGACCAGGAATTGATTTCTAACTTTCTGTTTGCTTTCACTATATTTGTTACTATATACATTGATGTAATATCGATCAAATTACACGCCTACATATTTAATATTTTCAACTAGTAATCTAATAAAGACAAGAAAGAAGAGTTAGTGAATCGAAACAAACTAATAACAAAACAAAACAAAAAAAAAAACGACAACAGCAACAACGCCCTGTTTTATTTTTAATTGTACAATTTGTATTCTTATAAATTAATCGTTTATGATATCTGTTTTGGTACGTGTATTGTATATTTGATTATTTACAACCTTGACGGTGTATCTTCCATCTATGGTTTCAAAACAAGTTGACCATGCCGATATTATGCGTCTATTAGAAATTATTCAAAAAATTATCTTACAATTAGATTAATAATAATAATAAATAAACGACTTATGTATTTTGTGTCAATAAACTGAAAATTATTATTTATTTAACTAACCAGTAGTTATAGTAAAGCTTAATAAAATGTTGGCGAACTAGAGGGTTATAACCAATGTCCTATACACTTGGTACATTGTTTATAGCTTAGTCTCCAGCAATTAGCACCATGTTACGATTTAATTAATTATAGACATTGATTTCTTTTGTGGTCAACAATGTCCATAACCGTACATTACAAGTGATTTTGTAATAGAAAAATAATTGAATTCATTCAATTTTGTAATAAGATTGAATTACAAATATTAATTGTGTTAAATTGCAAAAGACTTGAATTGAGAAGAAAAAAAAATAAATTGATTTCATATTATTGCATGTTTGATGGAATTTCAATCATTTCGTACGTTCATTCAACCAGTTGTAATAATTCTACATTTTTTTTTTTTTGTACCGTTGAGACATTAGAAAGATTACAAACCGATAACTATTCAAGTAAATTTCTAGTCTACAACTAAGAAAATCACCACCATATTGGTTTGAATCCTATAAAGCGTCACTTAAGCTATAATAAACGGTTAAGAAGGCGTTACGGTTGACCACGTGTTCCACACTCTCGCCTTCAAGCTAACGTCTAGTGTAGATGCTTCTTTATTAGAAATCTCATACAATTTGTTTCATTAAAGTGTTTTAGATGTTTATTTCTAAGGTGATGGATTGCACAACATACAGCCGAATCATTTCATCGTAGGTGTTTGAAATTTTTATATTTACGTCTTTTCTATATACAGAGGTGGGGAAGAATTCGGATAATGCACAAAGGTGCCACTCCTATATGAAAAAGTTACACGACATTTTGCTTCTGCAAAAGTACCGTGTAGATCGATGACGTGTAGACAGGGACACATTATATTGCAAACTTAGAGTACACATTATAGTTACAAGGTAAAATGCTTAATGGGGTTGGCATAAATATGGCTGTTGGTGCTTTCAGAATTTCAAAATTTCAGTAGTTGTTGAAACTAACTATAGTACCAAATAGGAATCTGTTTTTTTATTGCCTTTGTTAGTGAGTAAATTGCCAGTTTTGTGTATTGTGTAAAAATGTAAAGAGTAAGGCCCAAAATTTTGATTGAGTTACTTGACCCCACGGACTACCGTTAGATTAGATTAGATTAGATTAGATTTTATGGGTCGCCCTGAACTACGACCACAGCTGATCTATTGTTCCATCTACTGATATCCCAAGAAAGCTAGCTATCTCTCTGGCAGACCTTTTCGTCACTTCAACAGGTGATAAAGTCACACTGTCTAGGTGGGTGAGTCTTATGTGAGCATAGTATGTGTTAGGAGTTGTGATTGTCCGATACACACAATCTACATGCCTCACTGTCTGTTTCGCCCAGTTAGGAGCCCGTTATCATGTCTTAGTTCGTTCCTACTTAGGTCGAGAAGCTTTTGTAGCATTTCTAGGCCTCCAGTGGAGCATTTTCCTGCAACATTCCCACGCATAGATTTCCTACCTTCTGTGGGTCTTGACTAGCCCACAGAATGGCTCCGGTCCTATGAGTGGAGCCATAGCACCAGTTCTTAGACCGGAAAATCCCTAATGCCTGGCACCCATGCAAAGGTAGTTTTTGATACTTACATCCCACCAGCGGCCCTTCTATGTCTTCGTACTTACGTGAGCAGTCAGCTTTATGTACTTGTCTAAAGTCAAGAAATTGTACATGGAAGTGTGCTATTGCTCTGACTTCTATTGAGCATATTTTGGTATTCTGTATAAGTCTTTGAATAATGGCGAAAGTATCCATACTTCAGATTTATATTATTTTAAACTCTTTACCTACAAGTTTGCAGAAACTGTTATCATCTAGATGTTTCGGTTTTATTGAAAAACACTGCTCGATCTTACTGTTAAGGCCAAGCTAATGAATTTGCAAAACAATCAATTGTCAATAATTTAAATAAAAAACTTCCCCCAAATGCTTAAATCCTAGAAGTAACTCTACATGTTTATCGATTCACCACTATCAGACACTGTAATTGTCATCTCCAGTTTCATTTGTTTGGTTAGATGCTGGATGCTTCTAGAGAAAATCCAAATTCATTCAACTATATTGACGCAAATTTGCACACACATACACACAAAAAACAGACCGGGACGAGACAGACCATCGTTTTTTTCTCCCTCCGAAGCGTAAACTATAGCTAAAATTATACTTAACAGAGAAGGGTTTTTTATTGTCTACCTCCAATTTTCACAAATCCTATGCTAAATTTAGACGAAAAAAATATAGCAACAAATTTAACCCTCTTTTACAAAAGTCTTCATATTAAAGCGTAATGCGTCTCGACAGCAGAAATATTAATAAAAAGTATGAGGTTTTTTTTTTGTCTTCAGATCACAGTAAGAAAAATTTCCAGTTGGATCATAAACTTGTACTAGATTGTTTTTAATAAAATTTGAACAAATGGAAACTTAAAGAGGTTTGGTGAATTAAAGCTTTTTTTCGTGATAAATTGGTGCAGGTCAGTAAATAAGTGTTTCCTTTTAAAATTGCAATTGGTTCAGATAATCTTGCAATTAGGAATGAGAGAATACTTAATACATACAGATGTATTCCATACATCTTTACTGCATTACCGTAAAATTAACATTTTACGATTTAATAGTAGGTTGTATTTACAAATTCTTTACACCGAATTTCTAAAGACTGAATTTTTTCCAAATTTGAAATTATCTATGTCAAAATTCAATGTTTCTAATAATAATTATTCTAATAAACTTTCACTTTAGTTGTTTATATTGTAACACATATTCTTTTAAAAAAGAAGATCGTGATGAGCTTTCGCCCAACATTAGGAAACAACAATTCCAATTTAGAAGTTTAAATTTGAACGATGATGAAATGAGGAAAACAACATTGTTTAAGTTATTGATTAAATAATGTTATTTATAAAAATAATGAATCACAAGTAGATATGTAGCCTAGTTCTTTAGTAACATAGCCGTATTGGAACAGGTTTCTGTTCAATTACCAGTTCACTTCACAAACAAACAACAACAACAACAACAACAACAACAGAGGTTCATGAAAAGAACATACCAGAGCAAGGTGGTAAAATGCACGTATTCGAAATATTTATTAAATACGTTCGCTTGATCGCATATATTGCAACACATTGGCTGGGCGCCCATGTAAATTTTATTCAAACTTCAAATCCAATTCCACTCTGACCTCTCCCAAAATTATTCGTTCCAAAAAGAATTTTGCAGTATAAGTGAAATATCAATTCAATAGGAGGTGGACATTGTCTATTGAGATGTAGATGATATCTTTATTGTGAAATGTTCCAATTCACGCTTTTGTCATGCTTCATCATGGTATACTTACAAGTGTGTGCAGATTTTGTGTTCGTTTGAGTATTTATTTGCAAATATTACGGCAACATGGCATTGTCATTGTTAGTCGAGTCTTGACGTTGATTTTAATTTTATCAGTAATTCTTATTAACGCAAAACGTACAATTAACCTGAATGAAAAAAAATGAAGAGATGTTGTAAGATTGGAATTAGAAACAATAATTTTGCGAATTATTCTTCTGTAAATTTGCATTCCCAGTATGTAAGGATTTGTTTTAAATGTAAAGTTGTCATAGTAAAGCTATTTTCTTTTATAAGGACTCATGTATTCGTTAAGTGACCTCTTCGAGAGTTGCTGCGTGGGTTCACTTGAAACATAAAAGCTTTACTGGTACAGAAATTCTTCTTCTAAATGTAGAAATATTCTATTATCTATATTTAGATTTATTGTTAATCTATGAATGATTGGATTTATTAAGACGTACTTATAATATAATGAACTTTCCGGAATGATTAATGATCGACTTGATCGTAAATCGAAACAAATAATTTTATATTATTCTTAATTATATGGATGGAATAACTTAATTGTGCTTAAAGTAAATTAAAGTTAATCAAAGTAAATGAAATCTAAAAAAAAGAATGTAAATATTTAAGTAATTGTCTAATCCTTCACCGACTTCTTCCAAGCACACAGTACTGAGAAAATAAAAGAGCAAGTAAACGTAACGAATACAGACGAGAGAAATTACAAAGCGTACAATGGGGAAACGGAGATGATATGAAAGAAAGAAACAGTATGTATCATCTTTAAAGTGGATAGAAAGAGTTAGATAATATTAGTTGTTCTCTGTCGCTTTCTTAACTCGACGCGGTGTATAAACATCTCGTTTGCAAATGCATACATAAAGACTGCATATAACTTACAGTGGCACTGATCCTTGTCTGTTGGCAACGTTGCCAAACCACCCCAATATATGCCTATTCTATCCCCCTCATAGTATATACCCATATCCTCCCTCTTTATATATACACACTCTGTAATATGTATATGTGTATGTGTGCTACTATTCTTATTTTTCCGCCCCTACTACTTGTTTATCTATCTTTGTTGGTAGCTTCCTTCGCAGTTTAACCTGTGATCAAACTATATGTGTATGTGTGTATGAACCGCATTATCTCCCCCTCGAACTCTTCAAATTGTCCTTTTTCTCCCACCCAATTTTATAGTGTTGATTCACTCACAACCATATAGCCCTTACATATTGCATCATTGTTGCATCACCATCCCCACCCACATCTAACACTTCTTCATTTGTAAACCTCTAGAATCAATACAAAACAGTTTTCGGTACAATTCGGCTCCATCCGCCAGATAATATCGCAGGATCAGGACAATCGTGAGCTGTGACGAGTGTCACCGTCATGTTAACCCCCACGCCGCCGCCGCAAATCAAACTAATCAACGCTACTTGACATATTTCGACGCCGCCACCGTCAATTTAACATTTTTATAACAATTTTTTTGTTGTTTTATTAGGAATTTTTAAAATTTGGGGGAAATCTCCTATTATCAATTAAATCCTTGTTGATCCAATCCTTAATAAAACAAATTTTGATTGCATTTTTACTTTAATCCCATCTCATAATGCGTCTACAGAATGATGTGCAAGTATAAAAATACTTCCACTAGCTCGAATAATATAATTAAAGCAACAGGATAACGTGATCCAAAAAAGATTTGTCAGTGAAAAAAGTATGATTCATTTTAGAGGAGTTGCTATTTGTATTTTTTTATCATTGAGTAGTATGATAAAGGCCTTGAGTTATAGTCCCATCCAACTCAATATTTTCATAATGCGTAAAAAACGAGACGAAACAAAAAATATCTTTGCCACTTTTATTCGTGCATACATAAGAAATGTGGATTATAAGATTTAAATTACGCTGAGACTATTGGTGGCACATTTTGAAATAAATCAAAAAGTGGATATAACCATTAGACAACTGTAGGAGCGGATTCGTAATGTGAGTTGCATAATAACAATGTGAGTTAGGATGGAATACATCAAGTTCTGTAACGATTTTTGGATGTGAAAATATTGAAATATCATCCCTAAATTTGTAAGAATGGTTAATTTGAAGACAATTGTTGTGGTTAGAGAGAGAATGAGTTTTGTAGTAGCATTAGACTTTTGTAACAGTTTGGAGTCAACAACATTTCTATTGTGATCTTTTAAACTGTTGTTTTCTGACTTTAGACAACTGTACTAACGGTTCTTTTCTGTTCCTTAAACTCGACTGAATTGGACGTAAATAGAACTGACAAATGGGCTAAGAAGTCTTGAATTTTGAGACCAGGTTTTTCATCTGCTCCGGATTATGTTGTTTCATTTGTAATCATGTGATGTCATTGAAGATCTTTGAGTTCTAGTGGTCTCGTAGCTCTTTGTTTAGATACTAATAGGGCTAAAAGGTGACCTAAACAGCTCCAAAAACTACTGGACAAGCGAAGGCATGGTTATCCCTGTATAATTTCTACTGTAACTGTTTGATTTAAGCTATCTACATAAAACACAACTTAGTTTTAAGCATGTTTTCATTTTTTATCATGAAGACGTTACTGCTAAAAGCTACTTGCTATAGAAGCACATTGAGATGTCAAATGAGCGAAACAAGAAAAGCTAAGGAGCTAATTAAGCGTCGGTATCATTATTATCTGTCGTCTTGGACTAACTGCTCCACCTACTAGTGACTTATGCGGTGACCAGGTCGCTTTTTGCTTGTCCTTTCAGAAGGATGTTCTTTGCGGATTTGTAACTTTGATCTTTTATTATGTTGAAACTAGTGATTACTAAAGATTCTTTATCTGAAGTAGTATTTGTCTACAAACAATAAGGGTATCTTGTGCCCTACTCTAGAGCTCAACTTGGAACCTTTCGTCATTTGAAAGGATTACTATAGGTTTACAAAGTGCTGCTGCAAGTTCTTACTAGAGCTACAAAATTAAACGCTGGTGTACCTATTTTTGTTCCAGAATCACACACACACACAGGTTTTTAGTTTGGTCTAGGATTGAATACAATTTGTTTCCTGTTAATTCACTCTTTATTCTTACATCCCCAAAATTTTGGTGTGCTTTATAATAAAATTAGAAGAATCTTCTAGATAGCCGGCTGTTAAGTGTAACAGATTGTATACAATTTTGTCACCATAACAGCTGATTATTAATATAAATTCGGTAATAATTTGCTTTTAACTGACAACATATTCCAGCATATCTCATTTATCAATCTGCCTACAATAGCAAGTAATGCTAACTATATACATTCTGTTTCATTGTAATTTAAATTCAGCAACAATTTCAACATGAATTTTATCGGAAATTAATTACATTTCACAAATATTAGCACAAGTACAGGCAGTGATGCATTCAGGATTCAATCTTGGGGGGAGCCGAACATAAAAGATAAAAACATCTTCAATAAATTTGGTCAGGGATGATGTTAAAACTGTTCTTAAGCAGAAGGTGTGTCTGAGTCCATCCGAATGCGCCACAGGGTACATGTGCCCAAAAATACTAAGTCAAAGTGTTTGCTCTTAGTTAGCCAAAAAACGGATAGCTTTATTCTGATTTTAATTAGTTGAAACAACGAAAAATTAGCAAAACACGATTTATTTTTCTTTGAAAAAATTAATTCAAAACTTGCCGGTAAAAAATTTTTACATTGACGTTGTAGTTATAATGAAAATGAATTGCTAACAAGATGAGAGGGCAGAAAGAATGATGTGATAAAAACGAGTACGCATAATAAAGCTATGACGGAACTCATCACTTGACATTGAATTGCGAAATTATGCACTGTAGATATCATTTCAACATATTTCCAAGTCCTATAATGTTGAGAATCGCAATTTTGACATCATAAAATATTAAATTATGGAAGACATCATCAAATCACATCGCCATATGTACTACATTATCTCTTATGATATTATTATAGTATTGGTGATTTATTATTTTGATCATCCTTCTTTTTTTTTGGGAGGGGGGAGGCAGAGGGTGGAAAGTAGAGCTTTTTAATCGTTCAGATCGTTCTCTTCCATTTCTTAAACAAATCCTTTAATATTTATTGATGTGAAATGTTCAGAAAAAGTAAAGTTTGTTTCAGAACTAAGAACAACAGTGTGAAAACAAGACATTATCAGGTTAAATAACAACAAAAGCGAGTAGTAGAGTGGTAGGTTTGGCAGTGATATCGACCCGTTCGTTGTGAACATTGTAGAAAGCATCCAAAAAAGAAAATAGAAAGAAAAAACAAGAAAATAGAGAGTGAGGGAGAATAATAATATTACGAAGGAAAAGAGAAAGAGATAAATAATAACAAGAATAGAGAGAGAGAGAGAGAGAAATAGGCGCCTAAGAGTTTGACCGCCCACAGCGTCGCGGCGCCGCGACTTGTTGGATTCCGACACACTTCTCATGTCGCACCGGATTATTGCTGTTTGTCGAAAACTGCATTTATTGGCTTATAGCCCTGATGATAACTTTTGCCGATCCTGTCTCTAATCTTTCATATTTCAATTTTCAACATTTATTCGATTTAAAATTCTTATAAAGTGTTAGAAATGTCTTCAAAATAGATTATTCATTAAATCATTGCAATCATACACACGGCAACGTCATTATAAATTACACCATACAGGAGAGCCACAAATGTCAATAATTACTTAAGAATTGAAGCCTGCGCATCGGTGTCGATGTACTTACGTCTTGCAATGACCTGTATTAGTAAGAAAAAACGGACACTAATAATTTTGAAAGCAACAAAACCGTCCGTACATTGAAATATTCTAGCAGACTTTCAACGGCTAAAATTTCCAATACATATGTCGCCCGATATAGACTCACCCTCACCCTAATTTTAGATATTTCCACAAGAATCAATTATCCTAAACTACAATATATCGATTCGTCTGATAGGAATACTTCGAAACAATAAATTGAACGAAAAAAGAACGATTTAAAACAAAGAAAATCAATATAGTTTTATTGTAAATTTTGTTGAAGATTTAATTCAACTCTCAGAAATCTCGCTACTTATCATCCTCTCGTTGTTGTTGGTTCTTTTTTTTTTCATCTCCCATTTTCTACATTCTTTATTTTTCATCTTGTTGTATTTTCGTTGCTTTCTATTCAGAGATTCGACAAGCTCCTGTTCTGTGAAAGTGGTTTCAGGCAACACCAGATGGTGTATAATGCTCAAACTGAAGTCCGGGATTCTGGATACACACAGGGTATGGGAGTTGAACTTACAACGATACATCACCTTACTACCCCCCCGTACACCCAACATTCACTCGGCACTCACGGAAAATTGAGTTCACCGTATTTATTACCACAGCTATCTACTTTATATTATACGAAGATGTTACTATCAACATTTCTGTGATTATTTATCTAAACAAGAATGCCTGAACGTTATCAGCTACAATCATTGGTAAATATTTACGTGTAAGATAGTGGAGATTTTTGTATGTGAGTGAGTGTGTGTGGGTATTTCATTTTGTTTTCTTTTGAATCTTGGTAGTTCATCTAAATTATTTGATGAATACGTAAAATGTTGTAATTTTGTTAAAGACAACCAATTAAAGTTCGAACGCCTCCGTCTGTATCAATTTATAATTGATTAAAGGAAAAGTACTTTAATTTGACCTAGTCTCCCAAGTTATTTAATAAACCTACACCCATATTGTCGTAACTAATTCAATTCAAGGATTCCATTATATAGGTTAGTTTGATTTGTTTTCCTTATAACATACGTACATGCGGTTGAATCCTGTTATATCAATAGAAAAGCGGAATGCAGCGGTGGCGTCGATGATACTAGCTGTAGTAGTAGTAGTAGTAGTAGTAGAAGTGGTGGTGGTGGTGGTGGTGATGGTGGTGGCGTCTATACATTTTACACCTACATTCCTGTAGTCCTGTTACTGTTGGCGCCGCCTCGATGTCATCTCTAGGGAGCATGAGAGGTTAACACGAAAGGAGTCTGCGTTATAGCAAGTTGGAAAATATCCTGTGAGGATAAGTCTATTCTACACAAAAAGAATATTGCTATTACCAGCCGGGGAGAAAAATAATGGAATTGGATAGGGAGTGAAATTTATTCTGTGATGTTACAAATAGAAAACGAGGTGGTGGCTCTGATATTCTCTCGTCTTTTCAAATATAAAAATGATATCTACGCAACTACGCATAAAACATATTGTTTTTAATTTTCATTTACAATTATTGATATTGTTACAAACAAAAATACACAATTTGTACTACAAATATAGGCAACCATACATACATATTACAGTAGACAATTATTAATATTGTCGGAAAAACGGTTCACCTTCGGGAAATTCACGAATGAATATTGTGTTGTCGCATAGCTATGTTTTTCCTTATTTGTTCCATATGTATG
>JAZBGY010000224.1:0-84893 GCA_037414755.1 Lydus trimaculatus | reverse complement strand
CCATTTCATACAAATGAACTTCAAAGACATGATTTAATACGAATGAATTGGTTCAGTGATGTTCGTATGACGCCATCATCATCATCATCAAAGAGATATTATTCTGGTGGAATAGAATTATAACAACAAACTACCAATATTTTCCAAAATTAGAATTTATAGAAATTAATTCCATTTTTATATATCTACATACATAGGTATACAAATGGAAAGAGGGTAATTTATTAACGCCGTAGATTTAATTAATTAATTAAATAATTAAAACTATAAATATACCAGCAGTCTCTTCCTTTCTCTCTTTCCTTTCTTTCCGTCTCTCATGAATGAATGTATTTATTTGAAAAAATACGCATTTCCCTAGCTTGCTGAAAACCTTTTTTGTTTTGTTTTTTAAACAAAAATGGGTCAAATTTTCTCAAAGCTACAATCCCTGGATTTAACAACAACAACAACAACAACACAACGCATTGAAATATACACAAAATGGGAATTGAGGGGGGAAACGCATTGATGACGTCAATGTGAAAATTAGAACATTTTATGTAGAAATATTGTTGTTGTTGGTGGTGGCAATATAAAAATCATGTGGTTTATAGAATAAATTTAGATGGTAGTGGTGGTGATGGTGGTGGTTGATGAAAATCCATTCCAAAAGTGCCTGTATTCCACTATAACTGATCTGGCCTGGCTGTGTTGGTTGTTCCCCTTGTTTGACCTCAAAAGATGGGTATGAATGGTTCAGGAGGTGCATGAGGACGACAACCCTGTGTGATGATGATAGAAAATAGGTCAACACCCTCCCGGACGAGCTAAATTTAGCTACAGAATTTAGGTTGTTGCTTTTTTTTTTGATTTTGTTAAAGCAACACCTTTGAGTTTTTTTTCTCTCCCCCCATCGTTCGTTTGAAGTACACAAACGAAAATTGAACTTCTTTTTTCTCAAGTTTCACGCAATTTCCCATTAATATTTAATAAGAACTTGTATCAAATCTTGAAGTAAAATAATTAAACTTGAAAATAGACCTTTATTATTATTATGAATATTTAAAAAAAAAGGAGAGAATGATAGTTTATAAAGATCGATAATACGTGGTTATTTTATTTCTAATCAAAATCAATCAAATAATTCAACATTTTATCAATAAAACAACAATGAAAACATCAATAAACCCATCTTATATCTAAAACACGTGAGTATTAATAGTGGGGGTAAATGACGTCAGACTTAGCGGGACAAGGGTTGTAAACCAACACATTTCATTGGTTGAATTTTCAAGGGGAATACCAATATAAGAATGAGACAGAATATTTTGATTCTTCACAATTGGTGTGAAACAACTATATAGAATGATAATGGTGGTGGTAGTAAACACAGTGTACAGTGGCAAGAGGAGACAACATCAACAGCCAAGTATTGAAGCCCATGTGACCTATTTTGAGCATGAATGACTATTGCAAAGGGTAACAACCCTCCAAGAATGGTGACTATATGTATAATATATATGTATTAAAATTAGGTCACGATTTCTGTGAAAATGGAAAATCATTGAAAATTTAAATAAATAATAATAATAATAATCGTAATAATAATAAATGAAAATTTGAAGGAAAACAAAAAGACACAATTTATAGTGTGTTGCATGTTGTTGCGTTGGTTTTATTTTTAGAAGACAAGGCCAATCTATACATGTATGAAAGTCTCCTTTCAGGAACTATGAATGAATGATTTAAGTCTAGCGACTGTTTGGTTTCATTATTGTAAGCCAAAGGAAAATGGTAGGGTGGCACATATCCGGACTTGGTATTGTTTCATAGAACATAAAATAACTAATTTTATTATCATTAATAATAATAATAATAATAATCAAATATATTAAAATAACTATACATACACACATACACATCCATTTGGGATCGATCCAGACCAGGTAGGTATATAAGAGCGGGATAGAGGTATAGTAGCAGAAGGGGTAGGGGAGGAGAGAGAGGTGAGACTTTTAAATTTTGCTTGCTGTATTTTCATTCACATTTATTGAACGAAAAACCTTCACATGATGATGATGATGATGATGATAATCAATGATTCCTGAATTGACCTAGTTATTATTTTTGTAATTGTCTTTGATAAATGAAAATTTCTCAACATTCTATTTTTGGATATAGAATAGAGGAAAGACCGGAAATAATATTTGAAGTGGAAAAAATAAATGAAATTTTGCAATTTTTCTTTTATATGCTCCACCATTGAAGAATTGAGCACATGTCAATCAAATCTCCCCAAATAAATCTTCTATTTATTAACTGAAAAAAATCATAAAATTAACCCTTTACTAGCAATCTTGATTGTAAAGATCTCTCCATCATGAGGAGTGCTAGTAATGGAATGAGTAAAACATTAGACCTATGGTAAATCCTTCAAATGTAAAATCTGCCAGGGATGCATGATTTTTAGGTTTTTGGATGGCAAATTTTCTTTGACTCAACTACATATTAAATGATAAGTTCGATCCAAAAAATGGGTTGGAAACAGTTGGAGAAAGACTCTAAGCCAATGGTTATCAAACTTATTTTTCAGTGGAGCCCTTATGCAATATTTCACATATCGCAGAACACCCGCGCACATCCACAAACATCTACGTTCCAAATGAAATAATTGCAAATTGTTTTGCTAATATTGTGGTATTTGTTCCACGGACCCCCCAGGGTTCTACGGAACTCACTTTGGGAACCAATGCCCTAAACTATCTGATACATGCTAAGACATGAAATATTTTATACGGGAACAAAGGAAAAATTTGATCATTTTGGAACGTTATCGATAGAATCTAACATTTCAGTGCCGGACATAGAAGTTTGAAGTGCCCCCTTTTGCATATTTTTAAATGAAATCAAAAACTGACGAAATATGGGTTTTAGTGATGGACCTAGTGGGTCCTTAATGAAACCTCTATGTTCCCCTACACACACACACACACACTTAGGACCCAAAAACTTCGTAAATGAAGATTTCTGAAGGTAAAAAAATGCATCTGGGATACACCATTCTTGAACTAGTGCTAAAAATTGTACACAAGTTGATCTACCCTTTAATGGTGGTATTTTGTGGCGATAGAAGATTTTCAAAGTATAAATAAGACAAAGATTGCATAATGCCAAAAATTGACACCAATAAACTGCCTCTTAAACCAACTATCGGATTAACTGGACTGGTTAAGCGGTAGTGCACTGTATAAAGCATGTAGGTACATTTATAATGGAACAGGTTGTATATTTTAACCGTAGAACTTTTTTTTTTTTTAAAAAAAAAAGAAAACAAACCAAGGAAATGGTTTTTATTTTCTATCTTTCTACTGATTAAAAACTCATATCATAGAAAAGTACTTACAATTTATTTAGAAAAAAAATAATTGTATCTTTGATAATATGCCGCCCTTTTGGTTAATTAATTAGCTGAAATTAATCAACTATTTCCTGTTAAATTTAAAATAATAAAAAATAGTAAAATTCAACAAAAATGTAATAATTCTTAGAATGAATGATATCAAAATAATTTCAAGAAATTAATATTTCAACAATTAGTACACACATGTAGATATATTTTCACATACATATCTCTATTATTATTATTATTATAAATTCAGCAATTTGAACAACAACAACAACAACAATAGTGTAACATGTGGGAGAATGAATGAATCATATTTTTGTTCCTTTTTAATGTTGTTAGAGGAGAGACAATTACATGAGAATTATACCAAGTTTTAACTGAAAATGTCTCAATTTTAGTACCATAAAAAGACACCCAATTCTCATTATTATTAATTATTATTATCTATTTCATTACCCAAATCAAGTGCAAATAAATATATCGTATATTTATAGAGTTATAGTGATAAGATAAGAAAAATGATTACTATTTAATTGATAACTACTAGTAGTTCATTCATCAATGACACAATATTTGTTTAAATATTGAATTTAATTTAAATAATTGTTACTAGCGACAAAAACAGTTGTTTGCATATTTCGACGATTTTCATTCAACAAATGTGTCAACTTTACCTGGTGTTGCTGTTATGCCCTCATCTTATTAGAAAAAAATTAACAATAATTGCAATAATAATAAAGAGTTGATTTTTGTTTAAACAAAAAACAAAAAAAATAAGAACAGTGTTACCAATCGAAAAACGTATATGCATGTATATGTATAACTCAAGTATATAAACATTCATGAAAACAGACAAACTCTATGAATGGAACCATTGATTACTTTACAATGAATGATCATAATAACAAAGTTATGACAACAACAGATAAGACAAGATTTATGAAATTCGTTTATAGAAATTAGAAAAGAATACACACATACACATAGACACAAACAATAACAACAACTGGAAATTATTTAAACAAATCCAAAATTGATCAACACATAAATCACGAAATCCTGCAATAATCCAATTAACAATCAATTAGATTGTAAATACACTAGATTGATGTTTAGAAGGAAAATGATGGCCGACGACGTAACATCCCCATAATGTAGATAGGGCCCATCCCCATTGAGTTGTTGTGTATGTGTATGTGTGTGTGTGTGTATATGTCTATGTGTTATATGTGTATATATATAAAAAAATTTTGCCTCTCAAATTTTGATTTGTGTAATTAATTGGTAAATGGCCGGAATACTTACTCTTCAAATGGCTCGGTCATGGTTTGTTATCGGAAATATCCTAATGTTGATGGTATATTTTTTGTTTGACAACCACATTTTTGCACAACATCAAAACCAACTAAACAACACGGGGACAATCATTGAACTAAATTAATGTTAGTCTGACATCTAAATGATTAGAACGCATGCGTTCAATAGTGCGCTGACAATAGAAATTTGAAAAATTACCGCCAAATTTGTTACATATCAATAAATTCTATAAAATTCACGAGATAAACACTAAAATCTCACAAGAAAAATCAACCAAATCATACGAGTCAATCATTAGAAGACTTTATATCGAATTCTTTTTCCATAATTTACTTAAAATATACTTGAATAAAATTTCGATTTGAATCAACCGCTTGTTTTGGTGATTTTTTACGAATAGTGATTGGTGAGATTTCTAGTTATTTACAGTTTTCTATTGTTGGTAGTTGTAGTGTCGCAGTCTGTTAAATGGTGTTCAATGATTTTTTTCTGTTTTTAAAATAAACGAAAATAAATCTAATTTAGTTTAAATTAATTAGAAAATTCATCATGGTTAAACGGAAAAATCAAGCATTAATCGATACAGATTCTAGTAATGATTCAAATAGTGATCTAGATTCGGTTAGTACTGTTTTTAGATTTGCTTCAAACTTAACCTAACAAAATCGTTTTTTTTTTCATATGAGTCGTCCAATTTCTTTGTTATAACAACTTGTTAATTTTATATAATTGTTATTTTTAAATACTACCAATAATTGTGGCTATGTTCCAATAATCAATAAGTTATTAAACAAATTAGATGTCTGTCAATTGGATGATAATAATAGAGTGCCAATTGCGATGATGCTTATTATTTTGAATCGTAATTGTTTTTGTAGGAATTTTTGGATTTAGCAAATAAGAAGAATAAGAAGAAGAAATCCGGATCATCAGATTCTGATACAACAACAACAACAACAACAACAAATAAAGATGATAGAAATAAAAAGAAACAACAACAAGATTCTGTATCATCAGATTCTGAAAATGAGAAAAAAATAACAACAACAACAACAACAAATGATAATGTTGATGATGATGATGATGATGATGACGATGATGATATTAAAAATAATTCAGAACCTGAAGAAGGTGAAGTATCCGATTCATCAAGTTCAGATGAAGAATATAATGATGGTTATGATGATCAATTAATGGGTGATGAAGAGGATCGTGCACATTTAGCAAGTTTAACAGAAAAAGAACGTGAAACAGAAATATTTAAACGTATTGAAAGGCGTGAATTGTTAAAAACACGTTTTGAAATTGAAAAGAAATTACGTCAAGCTAAAAAAGCTGAACGTGCCAAAGACAAACCATTAAAACATAAAGATAAAGATAAAGATAAGGATAAAGATAAAGATCGTGATCATAGTAAATTACAAACAGATTTCTCATCAATTGATCATAAAGAACGTAGTAAAGAAAGAAAGAAGAATATTGAAGAGAATCGTGGTAAAGTTGATAAAAGAGTTAATGCAATGGCTGAATTGAAAGCACGACGTGAAGATAAATTAAAACGTGAAGAAGCTGAAGAGAAACGGCGTGAAGAACAAAGGAAGAAACAAGAAGAAGAGGATGCTATTTTGTTATCAAATAAAAGTGCTGTTAAATTGAAAGCGTCCGATATTTATTCTGATGACAGTGAAAGTGAAGGTGATTTTCTTCAACTGTTATCTAAAAAAAAAAAAAATCTAATTAGACTTAATTTGTTTTTAGGTGGTGGTAAGAGTTCACCACCTCGTCCTGTCGGTTCGGCCAGATCGCGTTCATCTTCCAGTTCCAGTTCCAGTGATAATGATGAACAGGAGGAAGTTAAACCAGCTTATCTACCATCACGTACTGATTTGAATCTTATACGTTTATCCAGACATAAGTTGGAAAGATTTGTACATATGCCATTTTTTGATCGTACAGTAACTGGTTGTTATGTTAGAATTGGTATTGGACAACATAATAATATGCCTGTATATCGTATTGCTGAAGTGACACGTGTACATGAAACAGCAAAAATCTATACACTTGGCAATACTAGAACAAATAAGGTGTTTATTTTATTTTATTGTATGTACGAGAACATGTAATTCTTTTCCTGTGATTTATCAGGGATTAAGGGTTCGTCACGGCAATCAAGAACGTGTATTTCGTTTGGAATTTGTGTCAAATCAAGAATTCACTGAAAGTGAGTATCACAAATGGATTGAAGCTAGTGCAGCTGCTGGTAATCCATTGCCAACAAAAGAACACATCGATCAGAAACAAGCTGATATTAAAGAAGCATTAAATTATGAATTCAACGAGCAGGATATTGAAAGAATTGTAATTTTTCTTTTGTAATTCTGTTTTTTTTTTGAAAATTATTTCGAATACTTTTTTAGGTTAAAGAGAAAGAACGTTTCAAACAAAATCCACATAATTATGCAATGAGAAAGACACAATTAATGAAAGAACGTGATTCGGCACTAAGTCGTGGTGATGATGAATTAGCACGTGATTTAGCACAAAAAATTACCGATTTAGAAGAACGTGCATCTGAATTAGATAAATTAAGAACAAGTACTATATCCAGTATATCATATATAAATGATAGAAATCGTAAAAGGAATGTTGAAGAAGCTGAAAAAGCAATAATGGCTGAAATTAGAGCCAACAAAGGAAAAAAGGTAGTTGAAAATTTACAATTATAGTGATAGCGCCATCTATGATGATTAAATCGAATTATATGTTTGTTTTCTCTCTAAAATAGATTGATGATCCATTTACAAGACGTTCAACCAAACCTAGAATGAATTTTAAAGCAACAACTGAAGATAAAGTTGAACCAGTGGTTGTTAAACAACCAGAAATTGCACCTGTTGAAATTGACCAACAACCAAAAGTACAACAACCACAACAACAAGTCACACAGGATGATTTGTTTTCAGCACATGATTTTGATATTAAAATCGATTTAGATGTACCACTGCCTGGTAAAAAACGTTTTGCAATATGTTTTAATATCGAATTTCTAATCAATTTGTATTTGTAGTTACAACGGTTAATGTAACACCAAAGACGGCACCGAAAGACTTAGCTCCACGACGTAGTCTCAATTTACAAGATTATAAAAAGAAGCGTGGACTCATCTAGTATTTATTAATTTCCTTCAATTATAGGAGTGTGTATTTTTCTTTTTAATTAAGTTTATTTTAATAAAAAGGCAACGTTTAACTTACCTTTAAACAAAACATTATTTTTTTATTTATATTTATAGATATTTAAGTTTCATTTTTAATTCGTTTACATTTTGAGATGTAAAATTATTTATTAAACAGGAATTGTAAGGATAATTTACAATAATTCTCAAGTATTTAGCAAAACAATAAGCATAGTAATAATTGGAAATGATACAATTGATAATGATAATCTATGTGATAAGGCTATGTAAAATACAACAAGAAAAGTAAAACATCACCTAAATAAATCAGAAAAATCTAAAAATAGACTTGTTTTATGTGTCAATCTTGTAATTGTATTAATTTTAATGATTCATTTAGTTAAAAATAGACATTATACAAATTAGATGTTTTTTTTTGGTCTTTACCCCCAACTTGTAATCAAGTGTGAACTACCCTTAAAATTTCGAGACCAAAAAAATCGCATCGATTAATTGGAGGCGTGGCGCCAATTTATTCAAGTCAAGCCGCCATATTGGAGTTGCCACCTTTTACCATTTATGGGCATTTGAGATAACCGGCTTCTTACATTGGTCAGAACCAATGACTCATACATTTATATTAATATTTTTATAATGAAAATTATCAATTTATTTAATTATCTGTTTGGAAAGATAAACAAATCCATTGTGATCGGCTTCGATAAATTGTTAATTATTATTGTTTTTGTTTTTTGTTGTTTAAAAGTCGAACGGTTGGAAATTTGAAAAAGCGCGCAAAACATCCGCATCGAAAAATAACACCAGGCATTGAAAACGAATTCGGACAAATTTACACAGATGTTTCCTATAATTGTGGAATGATTATTAATATTTTTTGTTTTCGTTGAAATTTTTTATAGTTTATTTTGTAAAATTTTCGATAATCGTTAAGAAATTAGCCGGCCGGCGTAGTGATTAATTTTTCTTGGAACGCATGCGTTGTAGATAATCTACAGCACCCCACTTACATACAAAATTCACACCCCTCTCTGCGTTATTTTTGTAACCTACCATTCAGGGGCGTTGGTAACGTTCCTCTTAATAGGTTTGAAACTCGGGTTTAGGTAGCGGTAATTTCGAAATTATTTTCTATTTATTCCCATACAGTAATGTATATTTAGAAATGAAAATAAAAAATAAACCTAAAAACTATAAATAAATGTATTTCACAGATGTTGTAGAAGCATAATGTTGAATGTATGTAAGTACATAACAATATTAAATGGGTTAGCGACATCTCTAGGCGGAGACATAAGCAAGTTAGTACGCGTTAATGATTATAGAGGACGATAGGAAAATTTGTTGGCAATATTCGTGCCATCTGCATTTTGAGTCACATTAATGGAGGGGAGTACGTGAGGTAGTGTTTTCATAACAGTGGTGGGGTCGTGGCATGCGTACTCTAGTTACCGGTAGATCAACGTCCCTTTAGACCTCCACTTCAGTGAGAATAGCACAGTCGTTATTATAAATTGTCGTAATATTTTGGGGGGCCGACCAAAAAAAAAACAATAAAATTCCTTTAATTAGTTATTATTAACAACTTTTCAATAATTAATTTAAAATGGTGAGTATTTCTATAATTGTTTTCATTGATTAATTGTTGATTTAATGGTGGTTTTGTGCGAAAAAAAACGCGCTTTGAGGTTTTTTTTGTTTGACAATTGTGTTCGAATCGAGTCGGCCGCCATATTCATCAGACAGAGAGAGAATTTCGCATACATTTCTGTGTATGGCGATACGAATTTTTCAAAAGATTTTTTAAAGAAAAAAACCCCGCCGATTGCCTGAAATTTTCATCTTTTCGCTTTCTTATCCATATATGGAGTTAAATCGGAATTACACCCAATAATATTAAGGGCGAGTAGGGTTAATTTTGTTGGAATTACTAGAAAGGGAGGAAAATCGCATAGCCTCGCCCATTCGTCATCATCATCATTATTTGTCGCATTTTGCCAAACAACAAAAGCATTAGTATGAGAGATATTTTGCAATTATCGCAATCTATCTCTTTTTAATTAGTTATGATTCATACTTTCACACGGCAAGTTGTCTAGGCATTAGTCAAGTTGAGGTTAAATTGTTGTCTTTTTTGGAAATTTTCAAATAAGAAAACGACAGTTGACCTTCTACTGTTTGTTAGGGCTTGTCTGGCTTATCAACAATGATAATATTCACAATGAGTTTTGCTTTTTTTTTATTTTATTGTATGTATGTCTGTGTATGATTGGCTCTTTCATGGATTTATATGGATACGTGACATCCGATATCTTTTCCGATTTTGTCTCTTATTTGTTATTGAATGGAAACGATTTTATAAATTCATCGACCATACACACTCGCACAACCATGTGGTTGTTATCTACAACGATTTTTGACCAAATTTAGAGAATCATATCCTGTTGGTATAGTAAAGAAAAAAGTTTCCGGAAGTTGTCCAGAAATTCAAACTTAATTACAATTTTAAATTAATTTAGCGTTCTTTTAATTTAATTAAGAACAACAACATAAGTCGATTAGGGGTTTGTAGGTTTTTTTTTAAGGTAATTTGTTGCTGAAAAACAGATTTCCCTCCCAAATGTGTGTATTTTTATTTTAAGATAATTTCAGACAGTTGTGTTGGTTTATAACCTGCCTACGACGAAAATTTCAAAAATAGCCACCTAGAACGATTTCAAAATTTCAAATAATTCTATATGACCATTTTATAAATAAATAAATAAACAAATAAAGGAAAAAATAAATAAAAATACAAAATCTGTGGCGTGTCTTTGTTGCATCAAAAAAAATTATGAAACTTTGTTCAAATAGAACCCGATAAGAGCCATAGATAAGTCTTGTTTTGTGTTATTATTAGTGTCACTCATAATCATAGATATATAGACTCATTAATAATGATTAATTAAAATAGTTAAGATATCGTCTGTTTATTTTCATAATAATAATTGCAATTTTATATAAATATAGATTCCATTTGTTTTTGTTGATCGTATTTTCATAATTTTTGGCAACCAGTTGTGACATTTATCCAAAAACAAAACACTTGTTCTTTTACTCAACTAATTATTACAGTAAATAATAATAGTAATATGGCAAATTTTGATTCCACCAGAAATACAGCATTGTTTTTTATTAATTGATGAAAACCCAGTATTTTGGCAGTTATTTTCAAAATTCTTTATACCAATCAAGGTTGCTGTGGAATTCACTTCTAATCGAGTAGCCCGGTTCATCTTCCCTTAATCACGACCTAAGCCGATCGTGTCTTAAATCAGCCTTATGTTCCTTGTACATAAGGTTCATTTTAATAAAAATGTAAAGCAAAGTAAAATAAGTATTATGTTCAAGAAACCTAAGATGAATCTAGACACCTTAGTAGCCATAATTTATTAGTTACCATAGCAACACAAAAATTTGAGACAAAACACAATCGACAATAGATTGTGCGAATGCGAAATGGACAACTTGATCTCGAGTGTTATTTTGTTTGATCTATGGCAACTTTGATTAGAGACGTCATTTTTTTGGCCAGTTCAATCCATATAGTTGCGGATTTTGCACTAAAACTAGGTCGTGGGCGTTGGTTCTTTTTTTTTACATAAATCTGTCGAATTGTAAACATACTTGGCAAAAAAAATTCAATCAATACAACCCTGTTGTTGAGTTCAACAATTCTTCCACAACTATCGTAACGATTTTATTGATTAATGATTGTCATGTTGTGTTAACAATTGTGCAAAACAATTTATTTTAATGTTCAATGTAGAGACAAAAATAACGAAAATTTCTAAAAATGTCGTTTTTTCAAAATGCTTTGCAAAAAAACTGTGGGAACGTGTAGAAAATTATGATGATCGATAGAATGAGTGTTGCCAACCAGTTGGAAATATTACAAACGTCAGAAATAACGTCTCTTTTTACAACTTTATCTCTTAATCCAAAATTATTTGTAATTAAGTTTCTTTTATTTACATTTCCTGGCCAATAATCTTGTTGTTTATAATAAAAAAAAAAAAATGCGAACAGCCTTGACTGATGATTCTATACTCATTGTGTGAGAGAAATCCTGGTAGGTTCACGTCATTTCTGACGTCACATTACTACCATATCATCTCGTAAATCATTCCAGTAATTTGCATATCTTGAAATTCCTGTCAAGCTTTATGGTACCAAATTTGTAACTCTTGTATGATCATCAGAATACAGCTGTTTTGGCATTATGAAAAATGTGAATTTCGTTAAAATTGATGTGAATTTTTTTTAAAAAATTACCTCAAAATGTAAATTATATTTGATTTTCTTTATACTTGATTTAGGCATCAGGTGTGACAGTTTCTGATGCTTGTAAAACAACATATGAAGAAATCAAGAAAGACAAGAAACATCGTTATGTTATCTTTTTCATTAAAGATGAGAAACAAATTGATGTTGAAGTGATAGGTGCCAGAGATGAGGAATATGATCAATTCCTACAAAATCTACAAGCCGGTGGTGCTGGTGAATGCCGTTATGGTTTATATGATTTTGAATATATGCACCAATGTCAAGGTACATCGGAATCATCTAAGAAACAAAAATTGTTTTTAATGTCCTGGTGTCCTGATACTGCCAAAGTTAAAAAGAAGATGTTGTATTCTAGGTATATAATTTATATGAAAATTAATTTAATTTAATGCAATTTAATTTAAATGTTTATTTATAGCTCATTTGATGCCCTCAAAAAGTCATTGGTAGGTGTACAAAAGTACATACAAGCAACAGATCTATCTGAAGCTAGCCAAGAGGCTGTAGAAGAAAAACTAAGATCCACTGACCGTCAGTAACCTACTGCTTTAAGTTAATGACTG
Organism: Lydus trimaculatus; assembly: GCA_037414755.1. Taxonomy (NCBI): domain Eukaryota; kingdom Metazoa; phylum Arthropoda; class Insecta; order Coleoptera; family Meloidae; genus Lydus; species Lydus trimaculatus. The sequence continues at coordinate 72,106 of JAZBGY010000224.1, read as the reverse complement.
TCTACTCAACGCACCGACCTACCAAGGTGTATTATTTATATAAGTATTTGAATATTTAATAAAGCTTCATTTTTAAATTGTATCCAAAGTGTTTTATTACTATATTGTAGTGTAAAATGTAAAAAAAAAACAAAATGGGAAAAAACAATATTGTGTAATAATTTAATAATATACCGAATTAAAAGTTTCAACTATCTACAATAACTTGTGTGTCAATTATTATTATTATTATTATTAATCTAATAACTGTACTTTTTAGTACTTTAAAACTTTATAATTTATTAGAGGATCTAAAATGCAAAAACGATTGTACAACTGAGTTGATAATTAAGTTGTAACGTCTGTTTTACGACTGTTTAATGATTTAAGATGTTACGGTCATTCTTTCCGTTGATCATTAAACTGGAATATTCACCTGCAGATGTTTTTGTATTATAAGTCAGCTTGGTTAGCTCTTTATTCACTTTATGTTAACTTCAGGTGGAATTTTGTTGCGACGTTGAGTGTTGCTACAATGCTTGCCAGTGACAGTGATTTCGTTACATCGAGTCGTCCGGCAAATAAATGAGACTCGAAACAAAATCAAATTGGTCTCTATTAAGGCCAAAAAGACTTTTCATCATCGGCACTAAGATGGGTTTCAATAAGTATACTCCTAGATTTGTATGATTCATGGGTTTCTTCTCTCTAAAACATTTGTGGAGAAGCTTTATTTTATTTTAAACAAATCTATTTCTTTTCAATTTGATTGTTCTGAAAACGAAAACAACAGTTTCAGTACTTTTTAGTGTGAACTAACCATTAGAGTTGGTGTGCTACTTTTAGTTGAGTATTGAGTATTTGACACATTTGACAATTAGATAACCTCAAAAAGGTTTTGGGGAGTGTTCGACATTCTAGGACTCTGTCACTATTATTATTGAAATTTTGACAATAAATATGTTATTATTAGAAATTACATGATAAAATGAAAGGTGATTGTTGTTTTTTTGTTCGACTCACTAGTAAAAGGTTAACGTTGCTTACGTTGAATTTATAAAATGTAATCTTTTCATTTGAAAAATATAATGGTGAGTGGATAAAATTCCAATTTTTTTGATAAAATTGTTAATATTTATATGTAATTTTGAAGGATTCTTCATATAATGGATAAATCAGACGCAGATTCCAATTATTCAGATCTATCAGAAGATCAATCTTCAAATCTATCAACATTATCTGGTTTAAGTGATTATAAACATGAATTTCTTGAATTGAAACATCTAATTGATCCAAATAAGTCCACAAAATTAACAACAACAAGAAACCAAAAAGACAATAGACATCAAGTTTATGAAAATACAATCAAATGTTTACAAAACGAATTGGAACAATCAAAGAGATTCAACGAAAAACTGCAGAGAGATAATGAAATCAAATATAATGGCAAAATTGAAACGTTAATCAAACAAAATAGAGAATTGGAAAGAAATTTCGAAGGTGCCAATAAACAAATACAACGTCTACTTGATAGTTTTCCAATAAAAACAACAAATATTTTACAAACAAAAATTGTGTTGTTAGAAAAAGACAATCACGATTTAAATATAAAAAATCTACTATTAAATGACGAAATTACACATCACAAACAACAAATTAACGATTTAATATTGGAATGTGATGAATTTAAACGAAAATTCAATGAAACGAATCTAGAATTAAATATTAAACATTCGTGTGTTGAAGAATTAAAAGATAAAATCACCAAACAATATATAGATTTACAAAATTTACATAAAAACAATCTAAATTTAACAAATTCAATTGATAATCATTCAAATGAATTGGAATATTTGAAGAAATCAGAAATTTGGTACAAACAACAATTACATGATTGTCAAATTGATAAACAGAAATTATCAAATGAAATCCACGAATTGAAACAAATCAATATTGGAAATATTGAGAAAATCGACAATTTACATTTAGAATTAACGAAATGGCAATGTAAATGTGATGAAATACAATTGAGATCATTGAAAGAGAAAGAAGAAATTTTACATAAATTCGAAACAATCAGCAACAATAATTGTAATGATTCCGGCTTTATTAATGATCATTACGATGTTAATTATTATGAGACAATAATCAAAGAATTAAATGATGAAATACAGCGTATAAAACTACAAATTAAACAAAATAATATTGAATTTGATAAAATCAATAAGGAGAATTCCGAATTAATCTCGAATTGTTTATTATTACAGAAATATCAACAACAGAAAGAGAATGAAATTGAAAAATTTATCAATAATGAGAAATCATTAAAAATGAAATTATCATTAAGTTTGGATAAAGAACAATCATTACAAAAACAAATTGATGAATTGACAAATGTTGTAACAAGTTTAAAAATTGATTTATTGAAGAAAAATCAAGAAAATCACGTGATTGAAGATTCAATCAAAATGGTTAAAGAACGATTTCGTATTTTAAAGAAGAATTACTGTGATTTAAAAGATCAATCCGATAAACAATTGAAAGAAAATCTACAATTACAAAATGATAAACAACAATTATTTATGAGTAATAATTGGAAGATTTGTGAATTGAATCAATGTAGAAATCAAGAGAATCAAATTAAAGATTTACAAGAGAAATTGTTGATTTTGATTCAAGAAAACAATCAAATCAAACATGATAATTTGAGATTATTTAACGAAAATTGCGATTTAAACAAATTCCTAAAAGATAAAGACAATAATTTGGAATTATTAAAACAGAATGTTGAAGGATTAAAACAACAAAATCAAAATGTTTATTTATCGAATTTCGATAATAAAAATGGGATTTTATTAAATCATCTAGAGATTATTGAAAATTTAAATAAAATTTGTGGATTATTCAAAATTAATTGTAAAATTGATTCCACACCAACTGAGGAATTTATTAAAATCCTGTTTGAAAAACTGGAGCAACATTGTAGAAAGAACATTGTTAAACAACATAATTTCAAACAAATTGTAAATCGTATTGATTCATTCGAGTTACGTTGTAATGAATTAAAAAAGAAAACTGATGAAAATTTTCAACTTTTACAAACATCGAATTTCAAAAATTCCAATGATGGAGAAGAAATTACACGTTTGAAAGTATTATTGGAAGTGAAAATACGCGAACAGAAAGACAAACAAAAAAGGTGTGTTAATGTTGTTTTCATTTTATAGTCAAGTCGGCCAAATCAACATAGACGATAAGTATATACGCCTTCCCAACTTGCTTTCAATCCATATTATAAATTTCGACCAGTAAAGATCGGAATAAATGCCAATCGGAAGGAGGATTGGTTCAGAACTTCCCAATTGAGTGTCCATAACGTTCTTTTTTATTGTGTCAGGCTTAGCATTGTCAGGAAGCAATTTTACGCATCACAATACTTTTTCCATCAATTTCTCCGTTTGAGTTACAACAATTGTCTGTAGCGGCAAGCTACATTTTCCACCTGATCCAAAAAGTTTATAACTTATCCCAAGATAGGCAGGCAACATATCCTTAGAGTGAACATTTTGGTCGATGTAGATCCGGGATCGCATCTAATGTTATCTTTGTTTGGTTTGTCGAGGTGAATCTATCACTAGATAGTCAGGATTTTCCACAGAAAAGACTTTCTATGTCTTGTCTTTATTATTCTGATTCCTCCCTTGTAAATTTTCCCCATTGCGCATAAACGCCTTCATAGCATAGTGGATATTGAAATCACCGTCTTAACCAAAACTTGCACGTATACATACCTTTGGATCAGTGGCGGACTGACAAACTTTTTCGGCCCAGGCAATTACTTGTAAGCGGCCGTATATACAGGGTATTTCAATGAAAAGGAGCCACCCTGAATAACTTCCTTGTCGGTTTATTTATGCAAAAATCCTGAGACAGATCGATTTTTGTTTGGAGGGGGATAGATTTTAATGTTATTCGTGACATTGTAGCGTCCACAGCGCCCAACTTAAGAATCTTAAATGGTAAGCGGAAGTCGAGTGACCCCTTATTTATCTTTTCATTCTCTATACGATGGTATAAATTGTTTATGGATTTTAGAAATATTTTTATCGAAATATTGATCCATTGTTTTAAAATACCGAGCTTTTTGGAAGAATTACGGACGAGGATAGTTTTTGAATGCCGACAGATAACTCCAGAAGTTCTGCGAAATGTAAGAAACGCCTTTGAATCTCGATTATACCCCTACACGAAAGTCATTGGAGGTCATTTCGTACATTTAGTAAGATAAAAAAAGTAGACTTTTAAATAAATAAACTAATGAATCAAAATTTCTAAAAAAAAATCGGAAAATCCAAAAAATTTATACCATTGAATAGAGAATTAAAAGACATTTCAAATAAGGGGTCACTCGACACCCCTTACCATTTAAGATTCTTAAGTTGGGGGTTGACGAAACAAGGTCATATTTGACACTAAAATGTGTCCCCCTTAAAACAAAAACCGACCTGTCTCAGAATTTTTGCATAAATAAATCGTCAAGGAAGTTATTCAGGTTGGCTCGTTTTCATGGAAATGCCCTATATAGATCTACAGTAAGTTTATGAAAGATTGGTTTTGGGCCAGCATTCTGTTAGTTGGGGTCTCTGGAAGAAACAATGAGTTCTGCTATTCTAGAAAAGGATGCAAGGTATTAATCACATTGACGCAATCGTCATTAAGAATCAAGACACAAAGGGAAAAATTACTAAAATTTTTGCATTTGCTGAAAAGCGGCCGACCGGGTATTTATCCGGCTGCCCGGCGGTCCAGTCCGCCACTGCTTTGGATACTGCATTAGCCGCAAGGGTAGAATCAACTAAAGCACATGCTCTTGCCGGCTATTTGCTTGATGAAACTCATAACGAATCAACTCACTATCTAGTTGGTACGTTTATTTCGATCATAAAAAATATTGTCATTTTTATATTTTAGATATGAGAAAAATTACAGTTTATTATTACGAAAAGTCAAAGAACACATGAAATATAGAAATTCAGCTGAAAAACACAATAGATTCTTACAGGAAATGAATAATTCCATATCAAATGAATGTAATGATTTGAAATTGTTGATAGAATCGAAAAATTATGAAATACAACAATTAAAAACAACAATAGAGAATTATAAACAAACTGTATTAAATTTAGAGAGAAAAACTAATAAAAACGAATTAGAAATTATGAAAAAACAATTAAAACAAACTGAAGGAACATTAGAACAGTACAGAATCAATGAAGAGAAGATTAGAAAAGAAATCCAAATGAAAGATTCTACAATTGATTCATTGCAACAAATGGTAAGTTTCACACAATTTTTATTTGTTAACAATACTGCAATTTACAAAAATTGTTAAAGAATCAAACCTTAATTTTGGAAAACTCCAAACTATTGTTGGAACAAAAGAACAGCGATGATGATATAAAACTTTTAAAAGACACCGTTACACATTTATCGGACGAGATTACAAATCTTCAAAATCAACTGAATCAAACTGCCACAAATACGAATGAACTTACTGTAAAGTTGGATGAAGAAGGTGGTAATTATCGTAAATTATTTGACGAAAATCAACAAATAATTTGTGAATTAAATGATAATAAAGCAAGAAATCATTATTTAACAAACGAATTGAAAGTAAGTGTTGTTGGTGTTGTTTGTCCTGTTTGTAATTTGTTAAATTTTCAGTTGTTGCAATCCAATCTTCAGCAAAAATCTGAAGAATTCGACGAATTGCAAACAATCCATCAAAATTCAGAGAGAACACACCTAGACGAAGTAACAAAATTACAAAATGTAATCGTCAATCTAAAAGCACAACTTCAAACAAACATCAGCGATATCGATTTATTGAAAAAACAGAAATTCTTCTTACAGCGGTTGTGTAACGATTTAAAAATCGCTTTGCGATTCCATGTGAATCATTGTAAAGTTCTTCAAGGGAAATTGAAAGATTTTTGTCGAAATAAAAGTGAATTGAATCTACCGGAAATTCCGAAAAATCCACCACAATATGATGACGAATATATCGAAAAATTGTTGGAGAAGAGCCAATTATTAAACAAAGAGGATTGTCTGGCTGATGTGAAACAGTCCCTAGATGGGCTCCGTAATGAGATTTCTTTACTACAAAAACAACTGCATTGTACTTAATTATTGTAATTAAATATAGTATTATTGTTGATTGATTAATTGTTATGTTTTTTATTTTTTTTTGTTTGAAATGTATTCCATAAAATCTGTGATTTGTTATATGTAGATTCGGTAGAATAAAATAAAATTTATTTCTAACTAATAACAACGTGTTTGTAATGTTTGATAAAGAATACCGATCAAAAGATTCTATTTTCTATAGTCGAAAATAATCCACCAACCGAAAAATATGGAATCTGTTTTTGTTGGAAAACTAAACAAACAGAATCCATCATTCTATTCGTGTGTTTTGACTGTGGGGTAATGTATGAATGGAAAACAGCACGTGATCGTTGATTTTTCCGTACAAAACTTTCAGTCATCAATAACGCTCTTTACCGACTCTGTTATAATTTACTTTCATTTATTGGTCGTCTTTTTATAAATTCAATCAATCTAAATGTTGATTAGTGTATATGCCTGTCTGGAATATGGCTGTGTTATCCGATAAACATCAAAATGATGATTTTCATTTAGAAATAACTGAGGACGCATCTGTTTTAAGGGTAATTAATTTTCTGTTTTTTTTTTCCTCTCGTTTTTATCAAATTATTCCGAGCGAAAATTCGAATTTCTCTTCCGGAAATTAATATTCTTTATGTTATCGTTAATTTAGAAATTCAGGGGTTTTCGAAATAAATGAACATAACGTGCTTGATTTAACTTTGCTTCAACAGGAATTAGTTCACTGGTAGCATCCGATCTTGGAGAAGTTTGTCTCTTATTTCGATATTTTCCAGTTAATTAATTAGCGAGTTGTTTTTTTTTTAATATTCGAGCATCATACATCTTGTTTTTTGTCGCAATTCGTCCAATTTATTTGTAAATAACCAAAATTTATCAAGCCAAAAACGATTTTTCTTCTACGCTTGATTTAAACATTGATTATTTTCAAATGTTGTTCACAAACTAAATAATTATAGTTTACTGTTTAAATCACTTTTATTACGCAAATAATTCGATTTAATGGAAACAAATACAAAAATATTTACAAAGAAGTTCTGTTCGATGTGGCAATAAGCATTTTAAATTGAGTTTTGCTATAGGTGCCACAGATTTATTACTGAACGCATTTTTTTCTGTTCATAATAAAAGAGGAATCCTATTCAATGGCCGATAAACCTGTCTTTTATGGTCATTAAGTGGAAAAATATATCCTCATAATCAGTGGCGAACATCACTTGGAATCTCCTCTCGTTTCGGTACTACTAATATTACATCCAAAAACTGATAAGCAAAAAAACCCTAACGTTTTTTTCCCAATAAAAACAATATTTACCTATCAGATTTTTCATTTATAATCCAAAAAGAGTGACACAGTACGCCTTTTTTTCTATTAACAAACTAAATATTTATAAAGAAAGAAATCCGGTTTATCAGAAAATTGATTATTGGGTGTGTGATTGTTTCAAACAGGATAAGTTTCCAATTCGTCGAATATAAATATTATAAAAATCGTTTTGTTGTTCAATTGCAGGAAGAACGTCGCAACACCGGAAGATATGTAGCTAGTGCTACAGCAATTTTCCTATGTTTATTAGGTTTATATGAAGCTTTATCTCGTGGTACACCACAATATGCTGCTCTTTTTGTACCAGCTGTGATTATGTTCATTTATGTGATGTGGATTTTGTATGCTTCAAAAAAATACGTACGCAGAAAGCGTGAATTGGTAAGTAGATTTTCTTAGGTCGGATGGATATTATAGCGTCTATACTATAATATTGGAAAATAGAGAGTGATAGATATAGTGAAAGAGTAGATTGAAGATTGATACATTCCCTTGAAAATCTACACCTTTTTTTTCCTCTCCATTGTTCTTCATTGATTGTGGTCGGTTTTACAAACCCTAATTGACTGATTTAATGTCAAATTATTGTACAAAATTGTTTCTCAAAAAATGCTTTTTGAAAAGTCCTATGGTTAATTATAATGAGATTCCTTCACCTCATTGATTGATAGAGGGGTGATTTTTTATGATGGATACGATGACAATGAATGAAACTTGACGAATCGGTTGTGGTAGGCAATTGAAGTCAGTGTTGTTTTTTATAAATATACAAAAAAAACAAGACTAGAAGTTTGATTTTACACCCACTGATAGTGTTGGCATAGTTGAGAGCATGTATTCCACCCCCAGATGATGTGTAGTTGAAACCGTCTCAACAACATAACTATTGGGATACTCCTTAAAGTTAAAACAATATTGCCATTTTAAGTATGAATTATTTATCAAATACAGTGGTAAATTGAATAAATAAATAATAAATGAATAACAGTAGTGGATAGAGGGTTGTAATTCACACAATTTCAACATAAATATTTACAAAACAAAAAACTGATTTTATATTATTTCAGGAGTTACTGTGGAGAAATAATGCTAATAAACAGATAGAACTAAAAATTTCACCACCATCAACAGCAACACCACCATCAACACCACCACCACCACCTAAGGATACAAATACAATAAAATTTATAGAAAAAGATCATACGTTCTGTCGGACATATTCTGTAGCATAATTGTTAATATAAATATACAATTCACTTTATAATTCCTTTAATCATTCCCATACATCCTGTTTAATTTTTTTTTTTTTTAAAAAAAAAGCGTTATTTATTTTGATTGGCAGCGGAGAAATTTAATAAAATTCATGATTTATTTATGATGTGGTTATAATGTAAATATACCAAGTTTTCATCTAATGAAAGATGTTAAACAGGTATTAAAACAATAAAATCGAGTTTATCATAAAATTCATCAATTATAAACGGAATATCTTCAGGTGGTGTAATAAAAATATGTTATTTATAGCGCTAAACATTCGCATTTAATAATAATTCGTTATTGTTGTGGTTATAAAAATTCGACAATAAAACGCTAATAAAACCGATATTCGGTTTTTAATAGAACGTTTCTACGGTCGTTCGCCAAGTAGAATCAACGCAAGAAAATTTTCTTTAAATTTAATTTGTCGTGTGCTAATTACAACAGTATGATGGAACGATTCATTGTAAAAATCCAAAGTATTTCCATGTTAAAGTTGAAAATCGGGTTTCCACTTTAATTAAATCTGTAGGTGTTCTAGAAAGGTTAAACTGGATTTTTATATGCATGAGAATTCGTTGTTTTACCTCCACGTAGTAAGTTATTTAAAAAAAAAATTGGAGAGTAAATCTGGAGTTTATTCGGAACGTGTGGAAATTTACAATCAATAATACCAGACTTTGTCCTATTGTGGTCAATTCAAAGGTTTTTCTTTCACGTTTTTTTCTTCTTTTTGGTAGAAACGATTAATCTGTTTGTAACAAATACCAGATACACAACACATAACATCTCAGAAAAGTGTAACCCTTATTGGTAGATTTTAAACATAAGAACTAGAAATAGTGTTTATATACCTACAGATTAGAATCATTAACATACATTTTAAGTTTTATCGTTATTAAATGTTATAATTTAACTAAAAATCTGGGGTGGATTTCGTTGGAATACACTGTATTTTACAGATATGATATTGGCATTCTGTATAGGTTATCGAAATCTAAGCAGTCCCATTTTCCCTAGGGTATTGCACGACGTGTTATCTGACACACAAGATGACTTCAAGTAGATCGTAACAAAAACGCATCAACAAAAAATAAAAATAAAGCGTTAATAACAGGTTAGGTCGCAAAGTTTAGCGTTTTTTTTTTGTGCTCAACTATAACACACAATCGTCCTCTAATCTAAATTTGTTTAATTAAATCAAACAGTTCCGTTAGAATTTTCATTACAAGTACTAAATCTTCCTTTTGTCGTGAATTTGCAATTATATACCTCGAATACGGTGTTACGATCTGTCTAGATTTACTAATTAATGTTGTTGCAGCTATTTCTTCGTTTTTTTTTGTTAGAAAAAAAATATCATAAATTAGCTTTACTGTATTAAATTTTCAATTAATCAATGAAACCCTATATAGTTTGGCTTGTCTGTCAGTAAATGAAACTTTGTAATAACTCCCGGACTTTGGAACTATTAATACCGCAAAGGCTTGTTCCGGTAACAGGTTCAACTATAAATAATCTACATTGATACTGGCGGATTTGACATTCTTCTTTTGTCTGTGCCAGTTATTTGCAAGTTTGTGGTTAATTTATCAAAAAAGATAACGTCAAAATGAATTATTAATAATGGTGGATGCGCCTCTAGAATTACCAGTGTTTACATATTTTCTTCATATTAACAATAATACAGCTACTTCTGTATTATTAGTTGTGATTATGATGTAAAACTATGTCTTTAAGCTTGAGTTGGTAGACCTTTCCACATTTCTAAATCGTTTGCTGATTGTCTCTCGTTTTTCCGGTACAAGTCGTTATCTTCACTTGTTTCCAACTACTTTAAATTATGGTTTGTGTTGTGTGTAAGTTTGTAGACTTTTTACACACAAAAGTTTTCCAGTTGATCCATTTGTATTTTGTTTAATCGCACCTTATACTGTATCCTTCTATTGTTCTTTGAAAGTTCTCTACAATCTACTTGGTTCTTGAAAGTCTCGATACTATCGTAGTTGTAGTTTTAGTGTAGTTTGGTTTTATCTCTTCAAAGCTTGTACGTTTCAACATCGTTTTCTTGTAGCTTTTTTGTTTTTTAAACTATAACCGTTAACACGAGATTATCAACGATATTTTCATGCCTTAGTTATTATCGAATTAAATAAAAAAATATAGGGGGATTTCCTAATATTAAGTCACGATATTAGGCTGAATATCATCATTTACCGGTAAATTTCTTTTTCACAATATCGTTAAGTGATGGAAAAATGTATATGAGTTGCATTCACGAAACTATTACATAATTAATCTCTAGTGAAACGAAACTTGATTGCTTGTATATTAAAGAGATTTTCAATCTAAACACGAATCATTTGCCCCATATTACCCAGTTACACGTAGATTAATAAAAACTAGGGATTATATAAAAAAAAAACGTTACAAAATTTTTTCTAACGCAATATGCATCTTTGAAATGTGGACGAATCCATAGAACAGAATTTTTCGCATCAGTAATCTCACCTGGAATGTTCTCCTTTAAACGAACACTACCCGTTTAGTATAAAATTCTTTTTCAGGTCTTTATCCATATTTTTTTTGTTTCTTCCTTCCCCACTGTACAGTTTAATGTTGTTATTTATTTTTTCGAACGTCGCACTCGTCGCTTGTTACTTAAAATAAATTGCCTGTTGTAAAAATATACCTAGGTGTATTTATACATAAATAGACTTAATAGAGAAGGAGGTTAAGCACAATATAGAGATGTGTTATCATGTTTTTACACATAAAGTTGGCATTCCATTCATCATCAAGGTGAATTCCATGAATGTAGTAGATGGGAATTATTAACACCTTGGTGTGTGTAGATATAATAGGCGCATGCCTGTTGCTTTTACTGATGTATCGATTAGAACAGATACATATATTGTAGTACTACGTTATCTATCTATTTACTGACGATGATTATTTTATAAGAAATTGTAATTTACTGCAAGTTAACTCGAGTATACTTCATATTCTCTAGATTACTCGTTAAATTTCAAAAATCTTTGTTGTATTCTATTGCAATATGATATATATGAACACTTGACGAGCTCTTCGCCAGTTCAAGTTAGAAGCGACTTTATGAATTTAATAACTTGTAAAGTGTAAATAAAACACGAGATATAACATCAATAGTCTACCAAATTGAATTAAAATTGCCCATAGGACTAACTACATTATCGTTTGATGCAGTTGGATAACAATCAACAAAAGGTTATTGCTTTAGAGCTAAACCCAAGTTCAAACAAGACGACATGGTATTCGATCAATCTAATTTACATTTATTGGTACTGGCTTAGTACTAAAGTAATTGTGAAACTCTAAATATTGGTCCTTTCTCAATTAAGTTTAAACATAAAATGATTGGAATTTAATAATTTTCTAACAACAATGACAGCAGAAAAGTAGAGTGAATTGAATCCGAAACTTTAACACAAATTGCCGATAGATTTTGACGAAAACTGCCACAAACAGTCACTTTATATTTCGGATATTGTAGGTAAATGATTTGGGTTCTAAATTATTTGACGCACAGCCCTTCTAAATCTAAAATTCTATCCCATCCCCAAAACAATATTGTATTTGTACTCTTAATAATTTTGACCGTAAAGTTTGCACTGTCCAGTGAAACTTTCTGATTTTATTATTGTTACATCATATTTGAAATATATATATATATATATATATATATATGAGAAATTTAATTTTGCATTTGCTTAGTATAGAATGAGATCTTTCCATCCATTTATATGTAAATTCGCTAAAATAGCATGCAAATTTTTGAAATTTAATCGACTTGCTGAAAGACAGTCAAATAAGAACTAATACTTTCATAGCGAAATTGTTTTATTTCAAATTGATTATTCTCATTATCGGTTTCAATTATTTATAATCGATCACTTCATTACAGCCTGCTGTGTGAAGCTTTTTCTATTACAATTTAATATTATTATTGACGAAGTTGGCCTCCTCTGGGATTTAACTAAATAGACTTATTGTTAGGTCAATACACTCTATTTAGTAGACTATTGATGGTTATCAGCAGGACATCTATTTGTTGTTTGTTGGCTTTCATTGTGTTCTGTAAAGAAAATCTTTTTCATGTTATGAAAAGCGGGTGATATTTTATTAAAACGTTTAGCAACTGACAATATCAGGCAATAAAAAATGAATGGAGATTATTAATGAGGGTTTTTCGATCAATGCCAGTCCAATAACAAATAAAATAAAAAAAAAGAGAAGAAATCGAACAAATAAAGACGAGAGACATTTTTCTTTCAATGCTCCTATTATTTAGTTACGTTTCCTGTCTTTTGGTAACTTACTACATTCTTAATATAAATTATATCTGCTATTATAGGATTTCTATTTCTTTCTTTATAATCTTCCCCAAAAACGACGACTAAAAGTATTGAAAATTCCCCATCTGTATCGCAGTATTGAGCTGGTTCGTGCTCTACAATCAACAGGCATTCTGTTGGCTTTGCGGGATGTACGAGACTAGCATTTATGTCAGTCTGAGCCTTTTGTTTTTCATCTAACGATAAGATTGCAAATTAGAATGTACAGATATTTTAGCCTCTCTTCGTTACATTATTAATTTTTTTTTACCATTGTAAAGTTGAGGGTTAATTAGGAAAATTGCTCAAAATAGAGTATTGTAACCGTTGTTAAGATAATTGCAAATAAAGACTGTATGGTAATGCCGAATTTGCATAGATATTGCCGTAATAGCGACAGCCAACATAAAAAAATCAATATACAGATCTTTGATTCAACAATTCCCATTATTGTAATTAAAACTGAACATTTCGAATAGGAATAAAATGTATTTCTTTCGCTAAAGATAAATTGGAACGTACTAACGTTTATTTTGCGATAAATTGTTGAAGAAATGCCAGAATTGTTTTTAGATCTAGATGGATTTATCCCGAATTCAAGTATCGTTCACAAGAAGTGTGTAATGTTGGAACATTTGGGCAAAACTGAGTATATTCTACGATTAAATTGAGTGAAATATTTTCAATTACCAAAACGTCTACGTAATTACTCTAGAATTTATAGCACTTTTGTAAGAAAAGTTCTCAAAATTGTTAAACTCGGCCCGAAAACAATACACCGTTTTTTGGCACAACTGAAGCATGATTCGACCCTATTAACGTTTATTACAAAAGTTTCCCATTTAGGTGGCCACATTGTGACTATACCATCGTCATTATTTACAAATAGAAACTTATTATAAATATTATTATTATTATTATTACAATAAAAAAAACTAAACCAAAAAAAAACGAAGAAGAAGAAAATGAAATTCCAACTGATAAGGAGAAATAATCTGATTACAAGCTCCAGGATATTGTCAATATATATTCGGGTCAATAAGCCTGTGTGTGAGGCTTCACTAATATTGTTACCAATGTCCTGTAAATCCATGGAGATTGTGGTTGAATGAAATCCTTCATGTAGAACCACTGTTCACACATTGTGTATTTATTTGGAAAATGAAAAGAATGGAAAAACAGACGAATTGTAACACATCAAAGATCATATAGTCGAATTAAGGAATTTTCCTATGTGATACAATTATTTCTTACATCGAGTCAAGTTGATTGTTGTTATTTGATAAATTTGATATAATAGATGATATGTGGCGGGTAGATTAAGTGGTTGACGTTAGAATGGACATAAGCAATGTCTATTAATTAGGTGACATACCACACGAATTACAAGTTTAACTGACAATAATTGATATTGTTTCGATATAGTTTGGTGAAATTTACAAACAGAGAACATTGTTTGATATGTAATTGTTCCTCAATTAATCATCCGGCTTTCGAATAGAATTAACTATAATCTAAACTATTGTAATCAAATGTGTATTTTCAAAGGGATTTTATCTAGATCAAAGCAAGATAAAATGAGCATATAACCGATATTCCATTCTATCACTTTTTGAAATTAATTTACCGATCCAATTCCAATTTAATTTCCATTCGTACAAAAGATATCTCTGTTGATCAATTCAAACAATCAATAGCAAAGTAATAGATATTCTCTTACAAGTTATCTGTACTACGACAGGATGATAAACTAACAGGCTTAGAATAATGAAAACATCCCAGAAACTAGAGACAGCTTCGATTTCCACCTCCTACACTATAATTGAAATTTTAATCTTTTACAAACAATTTGAAATCCATAATGGAAAATCTTTAATGCTTACGATAAAATCAATAAATACAGAGAAATGTAACAGAAAACCATGAGTTTTAGAAGAGATCCGGTGAAGTAAAAGTGATTAAAAAAACATTAATGATTGTCCTTGGAACAGTTACTATAATTTTCAATATTTCAAAGAATTCAAAATAGTATTCACTGATAATTTGATTATTTTTGCAATTATTTTGGTTTTTTTCCCAATAAAAATATAAAAAGTTTGAAAAATGGTGGATGCGCCGGGAAATCCTATTATGTTGATTATGCGTATTTTTATGCAATTTTTGCCAAACTTTTACTAGTTTTCCACAATTTTCTCCTTTTCGTAGATTTGTAACGTAATCTTTAGGTAATTGTGCTTGTTATTTTTGTTATTCTGAAGTTTCGTGACTCTCAAGTAGCACTGCCTTAATGTCGAAACAAGGAAAGTTTTTACTGTATTTCTTAAACAAGTTTTATTAGAATTCCACTTTTATAATAATGCCGGGTCGTTGTTCAAAAATATTCTCTCGGTAGGATGTTTATTATAAAAATATAAACAAATTTCTGTATTGTATAGAGTATAAACTATAGCACATCTTCCATCTGCTGTTGTAAATATCTCCAACAAAATACAGTTATGCAACAATAACATGTTAACTATTTTACATTCAAGCAAAGCAATAGATTAATTACTATAATTGTATTAAATAACATTTACAACTACAAAGACCCTCAGCAAATTTCTGTTGTGGTCGTAAAACGGTTACAAATTAAGCACTAGAATTGTGCAGTATGGTGGGTTCGAGAGTAATAAAAGCCTTACGTTAGTATAAGGAATATTAATTAGATCTTTATTTTATTCTATTTTATTATAGATTAGAGATGTATTAGAATTTTGAAACAAATTGCCAATAAAATGTAATTTTTAATTGCTCTACTTTTTAATTAACATTTACCCTACACACAATTTGCATTTAAATCTCTGTAATGAATTCATTGCGATCTTTATGTCTGCTACTGCGTTGTTTTTCAATCACGCTTTTTTAACTTTCCACATCTTCGAAGAAAGGAAGATTCAACAAATTTGCATTTAAATTAATTTAAATGTTCCAAAAGATAAATTTTCAACTTTTTGTAAAGCTCAATTCTATAAAGATTCATCTACTGTCTATATTTGTATGATTTCCACTAAAAAATTATGCTAATTTATTAATGAAGAGTTGAATGAAGAGATAAGACGTAGTGCTGATCGATTAGTTTGTTTCTATAAGTGATTATCTAAACAATTTGTCATCAACAGAAATATTTATCTTCGTCTTTATCATGTTTTTCTCCATTATATTCGATTAGTTTGTGTTTAACAATTCACTAGAGAAAGCGTAAAGAAATTCGAAAAACGTCCTTGTGGAACAATCGTTATCTTAGAACACTCGACTGTTAGAGTGGCAAGACGGTGTCCTTTCGATTCAACGACAAATGGCGAGAAAGCAAAGCCCAACAATAAATGGGTTGGTGACAGTCTGGATCGTATATTTTCAAATTACCAAACATCCAACCATTGCCATAAATATGAGCTCACTTCGGAAATCCGCAAGCACTATAGAAGAGATGGAAATTAGATTTATTAACGTTAGAATTATTCAGAGCTGACTAGCAATTTTGGCAAGCGCAAAACGAAATATTACTTTTTTTTTTCTATGTTGTTCCACTGTAGCACACAATACGAACTTCCAAATCAAAAATGATAATTTTTATTATTACCAAGGGAACTACCGAATTGCTTCACGTTTCCTTTATAATTTTATTTCTGTAAAAAATTTATCGTTTTGTTTTTCAAATCATATTTGTATTTTTGGAGCAAAAACAACTGATGCACATTTAAGCAAATCAGTTCAATGATCTTGATAGTTTCGCACATGTTGATTAAGGAGTTTAGCGCAGACGCGGGCCCGGAGCCCGACCGGAGCCGCTCCGGGAACAGTCAAAGATTCGCTGCCAACCTGTTGGCTCTTAAATAGTGTAATACTTGGTAGCGTACAGTTAATGACACATTTTTGATAACGCGTACTATACGACTCGATCTACCAACAGATAAAATTAAATGTAAGTTTACTACATATTCTCTCTATTTATGAAACTTTGTTGAAACTTTATAAATGTTTTTTTTTTGGATTAAAAAATTGTATTATTTATTTATTTTGAAAAATTAAGGGAAATGAAATTTGAGAATATTGGGTATTTTTAGAAAAGCCCATTTATCGTTTATTGATATTTTGTAATCCTTTTATCTACCATACGACGGCTTATAATTGCAAAATAAACTTCATTAGAGCATATTGCGATGAAATGAATTGAAATAAAAGGGGATTAAAGAATAAATGAAGCGAAAACTTTCAGAAAAGAAACCAAAAAAGTTACAATTGGAGAGTAATTTATTTTTACGTCTTGACTTGACAAATTACGATAACACAAATGTAAATCAGTTGACGGTTTTTCATTTTTGTTAGCAAAAAATTCAAAATTGTAAAGCTGTACAGTTTTCACTTTCACCAGACATAAATACCGTACGTGAGCATCTGTGGCTTGAAATTTTTTTGCTGAGGGTGTGACAATTGTAACCGCACTCTGTATGATAATCCTTTCAGGGTTATATCCTCAAATAACGTTAATAAATAATGACACTGTCTCATTAATTATTGAAAAATTCTCCCCTTTCGCACGTATTGTATGGTTTTTTTCAACAGTTTGCATTAAATTTGAAATGATTTCGTCTAAATATTAATTTATAATCAATACGCAAGAAAGTAGAGCGTATATTGACGGTTTTGTTATCTTTTTTTTAGGTAGAAGCAAATTGTATTTATTTTGGCATAATTAAACTACAACCTGCTCTGTTGAGTTTTGTTTACGCTGAAAATGGTCCATACTGTTTTGTATTGTCTTTTCCCCTTTATTTATCTTACATCATACGAGGATATAAATTACATTTTCCTTTTTTTTTTTAATAAGTTCCCTAAAAAGAAACCTTGGTTCCGTTCAAAAACAGGCAATTCAATAAGATAAAAAGCAATCCTTCCTTTTTTCTGCTCTTCATTGCTTTTACTTCAAAATCATTCCACACAAAAGCGGAAATTTCGTCTAGAAGAAAGTTGTTAAATTGATTAAAATTTATTTTTTTCTTTCGAAAATTTCCAATATTTTAAGGAAATCAACAAATATCATTATTGTGATGTACACGTGTCACAAGTATACCCCTTTGACATTACTACCAAAAATTTGTGTGTAACTGGAGAACGTTATTGTAGCCCTTGAATTCCACATAAAGTTTTGTATTGTACTGGACTATGGTGAGTTTGTACAAATTCCTAGAATATATGAGCATACATAAGCTTAACATGGCCCTTTAATATCTCTGCAACTATACATAGAGTTCTTGTTGTTTGCCAACTGTTTAGTAAGAGAAAAAAGCTTTATCACTCCAACTTTTAGAGGATAGAGCTTTTGTGCTCATTTATACATTTTTCTTGCTCAAATTATTACAGCAATACGTTAAATAAATGTTGGTCGATTTATCAAACAAAAACAAACAAAAAAATACTCCCAAGTTTACGTTGATAAAAATTAATGATAATGGAATGAATTCTATTATCTTCTGTCTGTACAGTCTCTATTGATATAAACAATGGCAAACCAACCACCACTCGTGTGTGGTGTAAACACACACACACACATAATAACACAGGATAACTATAAATAGATATCGCATATTAGATGTGACATATGTTCCATTGATTCCAAACACCTCTCAAAGGAAACATGTTGATTCCAATTGAAAACACATTAAACAATACACTACATCTTAGCGCTATAGTGATGCGAGTCTTTTATTCGGGTAGGGCTTATTGTCAAGTTTTATTTCGTCTATCTATACAAACTTTTCTTTAACAATCCAACGTCAATTCTCCACGGTTATAAATATGGATGGAGATATATCTATTCAACAAACAATAAAAATCTGCGAAAGGTACAAATCAATTTCGAATACACATAAAGCTTATCTTTTTCCGATATATTAATAATAATCGAAAAAAATAAAATAAACAACATGTGTATTTGTATGGAAATAGGGCATATATATATATAGTTGTTGTGGTTTTTTCTATTAGGTGTGGTGGCTGGAAAATTTTCCATGAATATAGAATTGTGGTTATTTTAATGGAAAGCTAGGTAAAATTGATTTTGTAAATTGACAATGTTGAATAAAACACAATTTCCTGTGTTTATACAATGGTGATGATGGTGATAACGTTCACCACTTATAAATATTCAACAGTTTTATTGCTATTATATCGTCTATAATTATTCGTTAAAAAAAAATAAAATAAAATAAAAAAACATCAGTCTGCACCACACAATTGAATTAATTAAAATTGAGATTGGACTGTATTCGAGTATTAAAGACAATATAATAATTAACAAACTAAAATTTCATATTGTTCTTATGTTTGTGTAATAATAGACTTTAGAATCTTATTCGAGGCGATTTCTTGGGGATGCTTGTTTATTCAGAAATCGACCAACACAAAAATTTCTAGTCCCTTAAGGCGGAAAAACTGTCTTTACATTTGTACCTTATTGTAGTTTCTGTTGGGAAGATTGGGTCTTTATAGCACTAAAAATAGATTTGTTATAGATTTAAAACAAAGGCATCTGAGGTGCTGTTCACCTTGTCTGTTCCACAAAGCTTTCTTCTCATTTGTAGCTTTGTAGGGCTAACTTACAACGACATTCTAGAGCAACACAACTCTGTTGTTACGGCGACAGTGAAATAGTATCTCTTTATAATGACAGAAATTGCAACGAAAATGCTTTTTCGATTTTATTGGTCAACTATACACGATTAAACCAACAAAATCGTCAAATCAGTATTTTTAATATGATGATGCAGATAATCCACAATCTAGCAGTTGGTCGGGCGCCTCCACCATTTTTACATTACGGACTGTTTTTAACGATACAAAATGTTGCATTTTTCGTTTTGATTGCTATGAAAACCCAATTTGTTGATTCATATTATAGAAACAAAGCATGATACTCATGGGAGACGCAGTAGAACTGTTTACATTTCATCCTGATCAAACATTTATCGTAAATTAGAGAATTTAACCGCAAAATTTGTGGATTCGAGATAAAAGGTGGAAAGTTTCCGTAATATGACGAACTGGCACAACAATACACGGCTGTACCGTCATAATTTCGAAGTTTCTTCCATTTTCTGCTAAACAATTCCATTTATAATTTACACAAGTCGTTGTATATCTTACCGACTTTTTACATCTGCATTATTTGCTTGTATTTCAACAGTTAATAACTTATAAATCGAATATTTTGCATTGAATCTACAAACAATAAGAGTTTTAATAAATATTCGCATCGCTACCACTTCAGAGCTTAATTTTCTTTCTATCTATATATAGTTGTGTCATCTTATGATCTCTCAATTTATTGCGTCGCAACATTGGCAATTAATTCTTCTTCATATTTATTACGGTTATAGAGGATGGGTGAGAAGTAAAAAAACAACCGGTAAACGAGATAAAAAACGAACAAAAATTTAAAAAGAAAAGTTTACCTTCGGCAATTTTACGATCAACGTTTTTAAAAAAAAAATTGATCGACAAACTTAACAAAAAAAAATAAATTTGTCTCAACTACAATATGGTTTACTTTGAATACAAATGTTCGATGTGAAAATAAAAAAATAATCCAAAAGAATATTGAGGTTGTCTTCTTCTTCCAATAAGAATCTTTTTAGAAATGACAGGATTTTATAAAATTCACCTAACATAATAGTTTTGAATGTAAATTTCAACCGATCAATCCACTCAATCCCTATATGTTTGGCGAAAAACCTTAAAGCTTTTACAACCGAAATGACAAATTGCATAAATCTTCATAATTAATTGTTTAATTAACGTTTATTCTTCCAAAAAAAAAAATGAGTAAGTAAGTATTGATTATATCGCACCGACTATAATTGATGTTTGAACTTTTATAATAAAAAGTTACAACATAACTTTCTGTCAACAAAGCAATAACATTGTAATAGCTGAGATGACATCTTTATTGATGCAATTCCTAATCATTTATGTATACCTGTTCTAGACGTTATTGTTGAATAAATCAAACTAGATCCTTTAATTACATTGGTAATTGCACTGATAATAATATTGCTATACTGTGTGTAAAGCATGTACGTAATTTAATTATTAATCTATTTGTTATAATTACAACACTTCAAACTTGCGGTATACTCCATCAAACTAGATAATTGTTACCATATTTTATATTATTAATTAACAATATTGGAGAGATTTTAATTAATCGAATGGTCCAAAATGTAAATGTTGTCTCCAATTTTTTCGATTTTGCTTGGAAAACAAGTAAATGAGAAATACAAACTACTCTACAAATCTGGCGAAATCTACACTTTATCTGTTACTTCCTTCTCCTTGTAACTGTATGTCTTATGTCAAATTACTAACTTCACGCTTCTGGATGCATATGTTACTTATCGTTAGCAGATTTCCACTATTAATCTATCATCCACTTTCTCTTAATTAAAATGATTCTGTCTGAACACAAATGGTTATCTGATTAATTTAATTAATTTTATTATTATATAGAGGTAGGTATGTATATCGATAGAGCTTCTCTCCTTTATAAGCTTAAAGACTTATCTGAAATGTCTAATAGAGATGTTTCTATAATGCAACAACAACAACAACTACAAAAGAATCTTTTTCCATAATTTCGACTTTTATCGAATATACCAAAATAAATTGTATTTCTATTGATTCAGTTTGAATAATATTTCGAGAATTTTCTCCATTTGTACAGCGATTGATTGAAACGGAAAAGTAAAATGAATTATAAAGGAAAACATTACTGCACATGACTTTTGTCGTGAAAAGTTACAATTCTATGTTAAGTCAAGCTTGAATTTATAATCAAATATGCTAGGAGAATTCTTGCTTAATTTTAACGAAATTTTGCCAAATTGCTATCAATTTTTTTTTATTGTACATTTTCTAAAGTTTTGCATATTCTCCAACTTAATATTTGTATAAAAACTATTTGTTCTGCGTAGTTGTTGAGATAAATACGTATTTTACCAGGTGTGCTTTGTGTTTGCTTTGTCATAAGTTTAATATTCCACTTGTATTTACTAATGAATTTACGAATATGTTACTGTTTACAAATAAAAACTAATTAGTTTCATATATGTAACTAGTTGATTTGTTTCAACACAAAGGAGTTATTAATTAGAATAAACAATAATAATTGAATTCTGTCTGGTTGTATAATTCATTTCTTTGTCGACTTTCTGTTGTAGATTTTTATTCAAATTTTGAGACACTCTATTAATAAAAACTCTTCACTTCAAGAATAAGAAAGTCGGTTTTTATTACGTTTTCGTTTACTTTTCCAACTTTAACGTTTTTGTCCTCTGCGTCACAATATTTTATAAGCAATTATACGTTTGCAGTTACAATTCTATTCAACATCTGTCCATCATAGCCATTGGAATCATTCCAACTCATAATCTGTTGTTTTAAAATAAAAATAACGATAGAGTAACAGAAAGATAAAAAAGATGAAAAACCCACAATTGCTGCAGTAAAATTGGAAAACCGATAGAACTTCAATCACATAGAGACAAAACAGCCCTCCTGTAAACTGATATTTATTTGGGAATTAACTGGAAAATCAATTATACCAAATATATTGTTTAGTTGTGGTATCCCTTAATTCTTAATTGGATTCCAACACGACAAGAGCTTACGATCATCATAAAGATGTTGATGGAATTTCAAGCCTCTGAATAAACATACGTAGTAGATTTTCATTCGTAAATCACAAGGGAACATGAAACACACATGTAAATAAACGAACTCCAACAATGTAAAGATAGTATAATACCTAAAGTGTCGTTTTTATTTCTATTAATTTAATCATACAGTAGTTTAGTTTCTCAATTCAATCTTATCTGTGAGGTTAAATATAAATAAACTTTGTAAATGTATTAGAAACGATATCCAACAGGTACTGTAGGAATTAGTCTTCGATGTTTACATTTGGTTCAAATTCATTCAAAAATATTTATTTTAAAGTTGTTTGCGTTTCCTTTATCGATCACTACACACCAATTGCTGAATGTTGCAGAAGCTTTATGATTGAAATCTACTAACGAATGCTTAATTTACTACAGATATTGGAATTTATTCCACATTTTAAGTGATTTATAATTGCAAAATATTGTTGAAAATGGAAAAATATTGCTAAGCAACAAAAACTAGAATTGTAGCTTCCACCCGGCGCATCCACCATTTTACACTACTTTTCTTTTTTAAGGTTATTTTTTGGATAATTACTGAAAACCGTCATCTCAATCTGTTATTTAGAAGTAAAACTGTTTATCAACCTGACAGATCAGTTGTTTTGTTTACAAATGCTGTAGTTTCACTCACCCAATGAACGTTTATCCCATAAAAACCAAAGATTATCTTTTTTGATTGAGGTACTTAATAAAGCCCAAAGTTTTTCAATATCGCATCCAATTCCAACTCGATTTCATTATCATAAAACGGTCTTTAATTGGCTGTAATACGATTAAAAAGATCAAATTATAAATAGAGACATCCTTCGTTGCTTATTCATTACGAATCAATAAGTGGATACATTCTTTTGAACTTTAAATGTCACCTTTGTTTTCCCCCTTCTTTTTGGTTACTTTGTAGTTAAATGGAATTTCAGTTACCATGGTAAATAATGAAAGGATTTGTAACGAAATTTAAAATTTTCAATTTTGCTTAGCATTGTTCACAGAACGAACAATTTATTTAAAAACTAATTAACTATAACGAAGTTTGCAATTTTTTTTTTTCGTTATTTTATTAACAAAAGCTCCTTTGGTAATTTTGATAATTAAAGAGTTCAGCTTTATAAAGAAAACAAGTAATTTGTTATAACAAAGAGCTGTGTTTTAAAATTTAGGCGAATAATTATAATTTTTTTTCTAAAATAATTGAATACGTTTTATATATCTTTGACGTTTACATTTAGTGGTTGATGTTTTTACAACAATTTAATAAAGAGGTAGACGCTTCACAGGAGATCTTGTACTATCTTTCTTCACTTCTTTCTAGCTTTGTTTCACCACAACTTAATTAAAACAAAATCAAACAATTTTCCCCAATTTTATCATCCACGTTGAATTTATTTTAGTGTAATTCATTATTTATCAAACGTTTGTTATTCTTGATTTTTTGCTACCAGAATAAAGACTGGCGTCAAAACAGAAAAATTTGATGAAGGGCAGACACCAGTTTCGCAGGCGGTTCAGCTTGCAACCCTCGTTTATGAAAGAAGAGCCTGATGAAGACCGACGTCATCACAATTCCAGGTAATAATTGGTTGTTTTTTTTCTTATGTGACACAAAATATATCAAATTATGGTTCTCATCATGTAAGTAATACTAGTCGTCTTAGGTCACAGAAAAGTGAAGATGATGAATCAAATGAGAAAAACGATAATGTCGGACCAGTATCGAATACTGTACGACATAAGATAGTTGTAATGGGTGCAGCAAAAGTTGGCAAATCATCCATTATAACACAATTCTTATATGGTGCATTCTCATTAAAATATAAACGTACAGTTGAAGAGATGCATCATGGTGAATTTAATGTTTCTGGTGTACATTTAACATTAGATATATTAGATACATCTGGTGCTTATGAATTTCCAGCAATGCGAGCATTATCAATATCATCGGCTGATGCATTTATCTTAGTTTATGATGTTACGGATAGTTCGACATTTGAAGAAGTACGAACATTACGTGATCAGATCTATGAGACGAAAGGTACAACGAATGTACCAATTGTTGTTGTTGGGAATAAAATTGATTTGACTGGCGAACGGGAGGTAAGTCTGACAAAACTTCAAACTTTATCTTATCCTATAATTCCAAATATTTAAAGTTCTCTGGATGATTTGTTTTAACTTATAATAACGAAAATATTCTATAAGGTGACGTTAACAATCAAATTTTTACTGCTCGCGTATTCATTTACGAAAATGTCGAACTGTTTGTTAAATTGAGTTTAACAAGATTTACAATCAATGTCGAACATGTCCGCAGGAAGACTTATAAACGTTACAACTTAGGCTTGTTGACATCATTGTCGGTGTTAATAATCCGATTCTGTCCTGATTAAAATTTTATGCATTATGGTCTTTGACCGGCGAATTATTAATTATGCAAAAGGCTAATTAGCTAAATATGTGGACGTTAACATATAAAAACAGGGACGCTTTTCAAATTGTACAGGTGCGACAAAAAGCAATATGTTGTTGTTGTTGTTTACTTTTACAGAAAATGTTTACTACACTTTGTAGTTTTCATTTAGGTGTTTTTTCAAATATAAAAAGCCTCTTTATATGCAATAATATTCAGCAATCGTTTCATATTTATTATTAAAAACGTTAATAATTTATTGGAAAGGTTTTAATGGAAAGCTTTAGAAATTTTCTCGTTCATTCGAGAATGTTTGTCTATTTAAAAACCAATTCCAATTAGTTTTTTTTTTGTAAGGAAATTCATCTATCGATTATTCTACGTAACATTCAACAGTTTTACAGGCGAACCTTAGCTTGAACAAAAAAGATTACCGCTTTGGTCGTTTTATCAAACAAGAATTCTAGAATAGGGTATTAGGTGAATGTTGACACAACTATGAATATTTAACAAACTCAAATAAATGTATGAAATTATTGTTGAGGGACAACCAATTTAGCTTTAGCTAAATTTATGGGGGTATCGGAATGTTTGCGTTAATATATTCACTTCATTCATGTTCTTGTATGTATAGACATATCGATTATGGAGTAAGATTGAGTGTTCTATGACATGGAAAGTCCCAAAACGCTTATAAAACATTTTCACCATGTTTTCAAGCTGAATAAAAAATTGATTTTGATTGAATAATATGGAAAATTAGTATCTCAACAACTTTAGCACTTGATTTGGTTAAATTTGCTTCCCAGTTTCAGATAATTTGATTTATTGTCGTATTTGTCGACGGTCCCTGTAAAGCAAACCAAACTCTATTAGGAAAGTTTTAGTATTCCTGAATTTATTTCCCTACTGTTTTGATGATTTTGTCCAGAATTGAACCTTCCAAATTTAATATTCCTTTTTTTTCTGATGAAAAATTTCAATTACACAGGTCGATACAGCTACAACTGAATCGGTTGTAACTGTTGACTGGGAGAATGGTTTTGTTGAAGCATCAGCTAAAGAAAATTTGAATGTCAGCAAAGTTTTTAAGGAATTATTAGCACAGGCTAAAGTTAAATATAATTTGAGTCCGGCATTACGTCGACGTAGACGACAATCTTTGCCTACACAACCTGGACCACCTTCAACACCATCACATAGTGCTATGATACCATCGGCCGTCCAATTACAACATTTACAACAAATACGGGACCGTCATAGTAAAAGAAACTCCTGTATCATATCTTAAATATCTCCTCATGATGACCATTATCTTGTAAACAGGAAAAAACCGACAGTAATGTACAGAAAATCATTAAAATTTATATTTGTCCAGAATTAATTTTCTATTTTGCACTATACAAAATTACATGAAAATAGTAATAATTTGAAGAATCGTTGTCAATTAAATACAGAGTTGTTCTCGGAATTTCCACTTTGAACACCAATGGCTCAAAAGAGTATCGGTTTTCTGGACATCAATCTAATTCTTCCAGTATTTTATTAAATATTGAAAATAATAATAATAATAATAAATTTATATATAAATGTTTGTCAATTTTATTTGGGGTGAGTAATGTAAATATAAGCGAATAATCTCTTATCAAAATAAATGAACTGATAAATGGAATTAATAGAATGAAGGAGTATCGATAATTCTATCTGAACATATATTAATAAATAATCTTTTTATAGATAACAGCTGAAATGTTTAATATATTTTTTCAGGTCTGTAAATTATTTTCAACTCTATTTATACTCAAAATAAAAATACAGAAAAATTGTATCTAAATTTCTTCTAATTTCCGTAGGTCTAATACGACAATCCGTGTTTTAGATTAAAAAAAAATGTTTTGGAAACAAAATCTATGTGGATATGTACACAACAATGTGTATTTATTGAAATATTTATTTGAGAATGTATATGTAGCCTGTTTTATTTAATTGAAAATTTATTATAATTTAATTATGTTACAAAATGAACAATAAATATTTGACTACTGTTGTATGTGTTTTCTTTCTTCTTCCGATTGTTAGTTGATGATAATCACTCGTGCTCGTATGTGTTTAACGCTACAACGATTGCTTTGCATCCGACACCCTTGTAAGCCTCCGATTCAATTATTCTCACTTGTAGTCTACTAGGGCTTCTACAACTTGGTTATAAATAGATTCTATTGTGTAACAAGAGTAGTGTTAAGTACAGGTTTAAACCGAATATGTGTGTGTGTCGTTTGAGTACGAGCTCAAAGCGCGTTTCATCTATTTCCTACTTACTATATCAGATAGATTTTGACTGACCAAACTGTTGTGTATATTTCTTGATTAGATTCAACAATTTAAACAAAGAGCGGATTCAATTTCTATCTGAAACGGGTTGATAATCCCTGCAGACGTATCCTTAAAGAGGACTATCATTGTTATCATCAGTATTTAAAGTATTTTTCTGGTAGAGTAGATATTTCGAATTATGAAAATCGACAAAAATTCCTGGGAGAATACAGTTTTTCATGTTTGAGTAGTCAACGTGTAGAAGTTTATTACAGTTTTCAGAACTTTCAGGAGCATAATCAGAGTGCGTCGTTACCGTCTCGTGAAATATGAGTTTATATGGTAGAAACAGTGTAAAAAAAATGTTGACAATTTTCAGACTAGTGAAAAATTGGACTTTTCCAACTAATTTTCTCTAAATCCACTTAACGATTTACCTACATCCGTCTAGACACTAATGTAAATAACAATAAAACAACATATAGTTGTTATAAGGAAGTTTTATTATTACAAAAATGCTTCATTGTCATGATAACGAAAATGGTTCTTCTGCTCGTGTAATTAAATAATAAACACCACCCCTGTAAATTAATTACCAATTAATAATTGAGTCTATAATTTTGCCTACGAAACAAATTTACATGTTTGTATAAGTTTCAATTTGACCTAAACGAACTTGAGTTGTTTGAAAACAGCGGCCTCTTATAGCATCATTAACTGTATTGCATTTTCTCGTTTTAAATGCTTTCTTATTCTTTATAGATTCAGCAAATATTCTATAAGCTCTAGCATGATTACAGATGATACTATCCCCCATTTTTACTTGAAAAAAGTAACAAGAATTATCACCACTTTCTTAAAGTTTCTCCTGGAGACGATTTGGCAAACTACCAGAAATCTGTCGATTTCGTTCAGCGTTCAAATATGTCTAATTACTATGTCAGATGGAGGCCGATATCTGAAAGAACACAACTGTCTACTGAAATCGACAGATTTCTGCCACTTTGCCAGATCGTCCAATATCACCCTTACTAATATTGAGAATATCAGGACATCCTGGTTGTTGGCGGCCACCATTTGGATAAAAATCCACATATCCTAATGGTTGAACAAAACTTAAAATCGCTATATGAGTGTGTATTACATCGACAATCTTAGCATCATTTCTATCTAAACGCAGTTCAGCAGCCAGATGTTCAAAACCAATACTAGCTGGATCTAAGCCTGTTATACGGCTGATTTTTCGATTTTTGCTTGTATAAGCGAGATTTGCTGCTACACCAGCAACGTGTGCACCTAAACTGTGACCAATCAAATGAATGTCACCGAATTTTACATTATGTTCAGTTAACCAAATTAGTAGATTTGCTAGACTTCTACCAGCTTGTTCTACATTGAATACTGATGTTATGTAGTTGAATTTGCATAATTTCGACCAATCCATACCGATTATGTTGAAATTACCAGTGTCGAGGTATGCTAATTACCCCCCCAAAAAAAAATCGTTGATAATTACATTTAACAATAATATATGAATATTACCGTTTTTAATAAGCTTGAAAACGTCCTCATCGATACTACTCCAAAATCCATGAATTATAATCTTCGTCGGATTCGTGCTATTAAAACCAAACGAGATAAGGTCTGTCTTGTTATCTTTTCGCAAGAAATATGGCTGGCGTTTTCTAAAAAATTCAACCCAAATTATTATAGACGAACAAAAAAATGATAACAAAACAAAATTACTCTGTAAACAAAACGAATTTAACATCCGGACTTTCACTATCAAACGGTACACTACCATTACCACCGAATACATGATCATCTTTTTTTGTTGGTGAATTTTGATACACTTTTCAACGAAACTATTTCGTTTTAATTTTACAATAAAGAGAATGTAAAAGACAGACTTACCGACCACAAACAATACTGCAACAGTTAGGACAGAAGTAACACCAAAGGCTGCTCCAATACCGCTCATTTAAAGCAACGAAAGAATTGATCTGAACCCAATTGTATGTTCAGTGGAAATACAATTTTTTTTAAAAAATAATGTTAATAACAACAAATAAGAGAAAACTTTGTTGATTGTAAATAACGGTGTTTTATTGTGATTCTATTATTGTAAAGAATTAATGAACCTATAGGTTTTTTTTTTAAATTTCACTTGTATCTCTCTGTAATAAATTTTAATGATTTTCTATATATTCTTCTAATTAAAACTGACAATAGGTTTTGGGAGTTTTGATTATCAATTATAGTTTGGTGTCCATGTAGGTGTCTACATGGAAGATTTTAATAAATTCGTGATAAAAAAAAACAATTTATAACCGAAAAATTATGATAAATAGTCGATTAATAGTTTTTTTTGAATTGATGAAATAATCAAGAAACTCAAAATATTGAATGTTGTATTTTAATATTGTTATCAAAGCCTCATTGTAATACAGCTTCAGGTAAGCTATGAAGGGCACAATTTAATTAATTAAAAGCATAGCTCAAATGTAATAATAATACCATGTCTATTCTGATATGAAATATGAAATCTATACGTGGTATTTATTACCTTTGAATGACACATTTCCTAATAAAGCCAATTAACGGGTTTAACAAATTACGAAAATAATGCAATTATTATTGATCAACCCAGCTTGATAATTATATAATTGCGGTAGAAGAAGATAATTAGCATATCAGGGAACAAAAGACAACGATAATATATATAGTTATAGAAACCAAAGTTGATAAATAAATTACTGGAGGAAGTTTGATAAGGATCAAAAGTTGTTGTAAAGATGAATATTCGGTTGAGTTTAATTCTTGTTGTTAAATAATGTTAAATAACTGAAACTTAAACCGTAACTTCTATTATAAGTTGAAACCCGAAATTTGTTAAATATTCCACTGAATTGTGAACAAATAATTGAATAATTTTTAAATATTCAAATTAAAGGAATTTAAATTTAGCGCTGAAAAATTAAAAAATATCAAGGCTGCCATTACCGAAAAACCAAAATACACTAAATTTTCGTCCCTTTAAATTTATTTATTTCTGTTTTTACTACCATTTTGTCAACAATTAGTCGATATTGTATTTTTAACGATTTCTCAAATATTCAAAAACATTAACAACTTTAGATAGAAACAATTTGAAATTCGACATGAATCTGAGATAAAAAATGAATTTACCGCCAAATACGCTGCATCAATTTGGTTATAAAATGCCAATGTTGCCACAACATAAAAACGAAAAATACCAAATTTTTACAGTTGTCAATCTATTGCAAAACTTAATAAAAATAGTTGTTATTGGGGGTTTTATACGCTTTTTTGTTTGAATATTTCAATGCCATTACAAATGCAGACGATAGCTGCTCTTGTAAGTAATTTTCTATCATTTATTTAATAATTTCTGTAACCTAACCTATATTTTTGGTATATTGCATTTTTCTGGTTTGTTGTTGATAACAATGAATGATTTTAGAATGCTGTTGAGCCTATGCAAGTCGATGTACCACCAGAAGATAATGATAATAATGAAGAAGAGAGCTATACAGTTGATAATCCATCATTAGATTTAGAAGTTTATGCAAATAGTTATACCGGTTTAGCAAAACTGTATCGTTTAATGTTTATTATCGATCATTGTCCATCATTACGTTTGGAAGCATTAAAAATGGCAATCTCCTATGTAATGACAACGTATAATGTTAATTTGTATCAAGTATTACATCAGAAATTGGCTGAAATTACATCAATGATGAGTGTACCAGATGTGGCCGCCCCATCAACATCACAAGACATCCCGGTGATTGATAATTTATGGATGGAGACACGTTCAAAGAAGGCTGCCTTAAAATTAGAGAAACTCGATAATGATTTGAAAAATTACAAATCGAATTCAATTAAAGAGAGCATACGACGTGGACATGATGATTTAGGTGATCATTATTTAGATTGTGGTGATTTATCAAATGCATTAAAATGTTATTCAAGAGCTAGAGATTATTGTACTAGTGGTAAACATATTGTCAATATGTGTTTGAATGTTATTAAAGTTTCTGTTTATTTACAAAATTGGTCGCATGTATTGAGTTATGTATCAAAAGCTGAAGGTACACCCGATTTCACTGAAGCCCAAACGAAAGATTCAAATCAAATTATTGTAACGAAATTGAAATGTGCCGCCGGTTTAGCTGAATTAGCAACGAAAAAATATAAATCGGCTGCAAAACATTTCCTACAAGCTAATCTAGATCATTGTGATTTTCCTGAATTATTATCACCGAATAATGTTGCAATGTATGGTGGTTTATGTGCTTTGGCAACATTCGATCGACATGAATTACAGAAAAATGTGATATTTAGTAGTTCGTTTAAATTGTTTTTGGAATTAGAGCCGCAATTGCGTGATATAATTTTTAAATTTTACGAATCGAAATATGCATCCTGTTTGAAATTACTTGATGAAATTAAAGATAATTTATTATTAGATATGTATATTGCACCACATATAAATACATTGTATACACAGATAAGAAATCGTGCATTAATCCAATATTTTAGTCCGTATTTATCGGCGGATATGCATAAAATGGCAGCTGCATTCAATCGTACAGTACCAGCTTTAGAAGATGAATTAATGCAATTGATATTGGATGGACAAATACAAGCACGTATCGATTCCCACAATAAAATTTTGTTTGCCAAAGATGTTGATCAACGTAGTACAACATTCGAGAAGAGTTTATTGATGGGGAAAGAGTATCAAAGGCGGACTAGAATGTTGATTTTGAGAGCTGCAGTTTTGAAAAATAAAATACACGTCAAGGTAGATGTAATTGATTGATTGATTATTGTTGTTGTAATAAAAGAATGTGTTGATTTTAGAGTCCTCAACGTGAGAATACTTGTCAGGAAGTGGCACCAGCACCTGGTAGCAGTTGTACACTTACTGCTAGAAATTAAAATTTTCATCTAAAGTTGCGTTCTTGTAATTGTCTTTAAAAATAAAAAATTATTTAAACAACAATCGATCGTAAATTATCGGTGAAAACAAAGGAAACATCCGCCCCCCTACAATTATTATAGTTATCAGAGGTCGGCTCTTTCTGATAATTATTTGAATTAATGCCCGTTACAATTGTTACATAATGGTAATAAAAGTAAACAATTGGACTGAGTATTTATTTGTCTTAAATAAAACAAATAATAATAAACAATTAAAATACTATTGTAAAGTTAACAATAATTAATAATAATAAAATTTATACTAATTATAGCTCAATATACACTTTTAATATTTATATACATATACATAAAATAAACAACACAGCTACTAATTTGAGTCCGTTTTAAAAAATAATTGTTTTTTTTTATAGAAATGGGAAGTTATAACAAATAGAAAAATATAATTTCTGAGACTTACATCTAGGTAAAATCACAAAATTTTGATAATTTTTAGGAAAAATTATGTGTTGTTTGTTGCCTTACAGGATAAAATCAATCAATCAATAATTATTATGACTAGTTATGCAGCAAATAACGAAAAATTTTTGGAATTATCATTTTGTACTCATTGACTTCCCAAATATTTGTAATTACACAACATAAATGATACGTTTAATTCTCCAAATTAATCAAGCTTAAGTATTATTATCAATGATACCGTTATTTGTTAATTTTGTCTTCTCCAGACGCTTCCACAAATCCAATTCTTTCTTCTCTTTCAAATGATTCCTTCGTTCGAATTCTAAACGATTCCTTATAATTCGATCAACAATCTTATCAGTTGTCATATCATTACCAGAATCAACGATAATGAATTTTTTTATCAATTTCGGATATTCAAATGGATCTTGTCGATTACCATCAACATCCTCCATTATTGGTGTATTACCATGCACAACAATATCAACATTGAAATGATCCATTAGATCTTTTGTAACTGTATATGGTGCACCAATTACAACTTCTGATACATATTTACATGCTAATACACTTAAAACACGTTCATGTAAATTCATTATTGGATAATTTGAACCTTTATAACGATTGACAACAGGATCTGTATGTAAACCAACAATTAAATAATCACCGTGTTGTTTGGCTTTTTCTAAAAAATCTAAATGTCCAACATGGAATAGATCAAATGCACCAGCTACATAAACAACACGATCACCCGGTTTTGGTGATTTACCATCAGAGAATTGGATGATTTTTTGCGTTGTTGGTAGAAATTGTGAACAACCAGTCCATGGTGAACGTGCTAAACAATCTTGACCCATTGTTGACGAATGCTCCTTTGCTACATCATATTCATATTGACCTTGACGGAAATGATCTCTAGTCAATAATAACATCCTACCGACAAGGTCTGTAGTTGATACACCAGCTGTCCGCTGTACCTCTCTATTTTAATTAGTAGGAAATTAATTGATAATTTATAGGTTTGTTTTATTTTATTACCTGTAACGGCCAGCAGTTTTCACCTCATGATAAGTATCAACACCATCGGCTGTCATTGTTATATCATCACCATGTACACAAAAATCACAATTGTATTTATCTAATGTTTCCAATGTTGTTACATATGGTGCACCTTCAACAACTTCATCAACCCATTTGATACCACGTACCATTTTATAACGTTCCTCTTGTGTAAATACTGGTGGTCCTTTATGTTTTGCTATTTCCTCATCTGTATGTACACCAACAATCAAATAATCACCTAAAGCTTTGGCTTGACGTAGAGAGTTTGCATGACCGAAATGCACCATATCATAACTATATCCACCAATAGAAAAACAAATAAACAATTATTGTTAATTCATTATAATCATTAGAACCGATTAATCGGATTAGAATTAGAATTTAAACAATAGTCGTTTAGGAGAGGCTATTTCACAACAATGGAAATATACGTGAAATATTGATAAGTACAATTGGTTCGTGCGTTACCCAGTAATCGCGAAGATTACTGGGTAACTCTAGAGACTTGGGAAAAACCTAGTTTTTTTCGCGGCATCTTGTTATTGCAATAATAGCGTTAATTTAAGGTTATGTTTTATTTATCCGATCATAAGGGGATCCCTAAAATTTGCGGTTTTCATCAATATATCGATTTTCTTCTATTTTTAGAATTGTGATTAATTTGAAAACCAAAGAAACTTACCAACCATCACACCATACACGTATCGGTTTGTTACTACCATTTTTCAACTTACTTTCCGGCATTTTGATGGTTTTTTAAAGAATTATTTATCAAAAAAAAAAAAAAACGATATGTCACAATGATTTACAATTTTTCAAACTAATCAAAAGTGGAAATGGGTAGGAAAACGGTCTGGCTTACACATTTAATGCTTTTTACAGATTGACTAGCGATATGGTGGGGCGTACTCTTTAGAATATATCACACCATATTGGGCGCATGTGCCCCCACTATCGATCTTATCAACAAAAATTTAGTTGAAATGAATTTTTTGAAAAATTTTACAATTTTAAAATAACAACAAATAAACAATGAGTGAATTCTAATGACCTAGAGGATTATTTAACAAAAAATTCCAAGATTAGATAATATTGTTGCAATTTTTTTCCAAATCCTTTTGTTTGACTTTTTATTATAACAACATATATAGATAATGATTTTCTATTATTGTAACAAAATTAGGGTATCATTGTACAATCATTACATGCTTAAATTGTTACTAGTTCGTGGCAGTTTTCAGTGTCATCGTCGTTAACTCTTCTTCTGTCTTCTGTGCCTTATTCTGACTCATTACATTTGAATTATTGATAATGCCAACTATTTATAGACATCGCTTTTTACAAATTCTCATTCCTTTATTGTTGTAAAAACCATACGTTGTTGCATCCAAAACAAATTTGATAAAACAATACAGCAACGATAATAATGCGTTAATGGATATTTCCTGTATAGTAGAAATCAAATCACTTATGGAAAAACACATATATGAAAAGTGTGTCTCTGGTATTTTGAGACCTTATATTAATTGTTCTTATCTTATTGACTGACATGTTTTGTGATAATATTTTAAATAATTCTTATAATAATAACATATAATTGTAATATTTTTATCCAATCTAGAAATGTGGAGATTCTTCTGCGGCTAATTCTGAAACGCAATAATTTCAGGCAAGGTCAATTCGATTAATTGAATGTTCTGTTTGCATATACGTTTTCAATCTAGAAATTTCAACAAATTTGGTACTGTACAAATACAAAATAGTAAAGAGTATGTATAGTGGGCACCTCTATGACCTTTACTGATTTACAGAGAATTAATGATAAGAACCTTTGACACCAAATCTTGATACATGAAATTTTGAATAAATCCAGCGTAAAATAAAGTATATAATACTCCATATTATATAGTTTTTCTAAATACGATGCGAAATTGTAGATAAAAAAGGAAAGCTGGAAAAATCGGTTTTGTAATCCAAAGTCTTGCGTTTATTTGTAACATTATTGAATTACTGACAATATTGCTCCATACGTGGGTAATCGAAAATTCCGAAAACCTCTATTGCCTTATTCTCCATCAATTTATAAAAATTATGCCTTTCTTTTGGAAAATTGAGATTTTTTGAAATTTTAAAGGGCTCATTACGTCATCAAGGACATTACCGCCAACTTCAATACTCAATTTCCCCTAGATTCACTACAACATTTTTCTAATTTCAATAAAACAAACATCATTATAACCCATATTTATGGTACAGTATAGCATATTGTATGGGTTGTTATTGATGAAAAATAGGAATAAGCATTTTTAATTTATTCAAAAAATTATTGTAGGAATTTTTGTGAATGACACTATTGGCAGTACTGTCATATCAGATGTCAGATAAATTTTAGGTTATGTTG
This sequence comes from Lydus trimaculatus, assembly GCA_037414755.1. Lineage (NCBI taxonomy): Eukaryota > Metazoa > Arthropoda > Insecta > Coleoptera > Meloidae > Lydus > Lydus trimaculatus. The sequence continues at coordinate 35,610 of JAZBGY010000224.1, read as the reverse complement.
ATATGCCGTGAATCATGAATATCTTAAATTCCATCTGAGATTATTCGAGAAATTCAAAAAAATAATGGCAAGTGTATCGATTTTGGCACCAAATGGACGACGTCAAACTGTAAAATGTACACCAAATACAACAATTTTGCAAGTAATTTATTAAAATTTGTTTTGATTTTTTTTTTTAAAGACTATCTTGATTGTTTTTTATAGATGATTGAAGATGTTTGTAAGAAACAAGGTTACAACTCTGAAGAGTACGATCTAAAACATCACAATAAAATTCTAGATACAACACAAACGTTTCGTTTTTCCGGCTTACCAAATAATGCCCAATTAGAATTGGTGCCAGCTTTAAAACCACGTACAGAAAGCGAAGTTGTTTTAGCATTAAATCTAGAGAATGGTGAACGTTTCATTGGAAATTTCCAACCGAGTAGTAATCTACTAGATGTTTTGATGCAATTATGTCCAGACGAGGCTACACTTGAACGGAATCCCGTTGTTATTTATACAAGACGTGAGATGTACGGTGATGATTTACGGAAAACAACATTAAAAAGTTTGGGCTTAACAGGTGGTAGAGCGATGTTGCGATTAGTCCACAGGTATAAAACTATAATTACATTTGAGTGTACGTGTTGTAGTAGAAATTGATTTTTATTCCCCCCCCCCGTAAAGATCACCAGAAGACTTGAAAGTACAAGCGAATGTTTCCGCACCTTTACCACATAAACCACAAGAAGAGAAACCATATCAGCGTACCCTGAAATCTGTAGAATCTAATCAAGCAATCGAACCAAAACCCACCATTGATGAGAAGGAGAAGACTGATATTAGACCAGTACAAAAGAAGGATGAGGTGGATTTGTTGAAATTGGCGCGTGAAAAACGAAAATTACCAGAATCACCGGTAAAGACACCAGGAGATGAAACACCATCGTCGAAAACACGTCCCAAAGTTGAAGAAGAATCAATGGATGTCGATGAGAATATCCACATTGATACAAAGATTAACCAGCAAAAGTTTGAAACTGAATCACGATCTATAGAAGATAATTTCGTTTTCGTATGTACTTTTTTTGTCAAATTAACCAATATTTTATACAATAATTTCAAATCAGTTAGGTGAACGGAACGCTTTGTTATTCTCATTGGAAACAGCTCAATCTATATCTAGTGATGATCTACCGGATGATTTCTTCGAATTGACATTAGATGATGCTAAACGGTTGTTGAGGGATATTCGTAAGAAACGTGCAGAAATGGAGAATGCACCATTAACAACAACACAACTTCGTAATTTAGAAGAATCTAAAAAACAATTAAGATTGTTAAATCAATATAAAAAAGCTATTATTAGAGTGCAATTTCCTAATCGTACTGTATTACAAGGCAATTTCAATCCATCTGAAACAGTTAAACATGTTATCGATTTCGTACGTGAATATCTCGATGATAAATCATTAGATTTCTATCTTTATACAACTCCACCTAAATCAATATTAGAAGAACAATTAACATTAATAGAAATCGGTTGTGTACCGGGTGCTTTATTACATTTTGGCATCAATGATAATAAAGAAATCAAATTAAGGAAAGATGTTTTAGATAAATTCACAACAAACGATGTGGCTATTCGTGCAGCATCAAAATTGAGGTTAATCTTTGTTTTTTTGATTATTCTACAAATCGAATTGAATGATGATAATTTTTGATTTTAAACAGGAAAGAATCTACAAGGGAAAGTAATTTTAATGATGATGTAGAGGTTGAGATAATCGATGACTCAGCTAGAGCAGGACCTAGTTACGATGAATCAACATCATATGAGAGGAAAGTAAATAAAACAACCGAGAAAGTGCCCAAATGGTTCAAACCTTTATAATTCAAATAATTTATATTCTGTTATTTTCTAAAAATTTGTAAAATTATCAAATGAATTACTGCAATCACTTGTTTATATTTTTTTTGCAAATACTTTAACAAGCCGCTAGTAATTCTAATACAGGGCGCTACAATGCCCCATTTGACTAACTGATAAGCTTAAGTCTTTTTGTGTTTACTGAAACTAGACGCCTGTATTCTTATGGCAGTTTAATTGGCACAAATAATAATAATAATAATAATAAAAACCGGTATAAAAGCCTTAAAAACTAAATAGTGGAATTAAATCGAATCTAATGCTTATTTCTTTTTATCGACACTATCTAAATGTATACCCATCGGTCCTAACATATTACTGGAAGGTCCAGCTTCACCTAATTGTGATCGATAACTTTCTAGAATATTTTTCAATGCATTCATATCAATATCAACCGGTTGGAAATTCTCAATATCATCAAATGATGTTGTATTATCACCATTTGTTTTCTTTTCAAAACTTTCACCAATTGTTGTTTGTGCCAATTCTCTATCCATTTCATCCATATATTGTTTCATTTTATTATCAATTTCATCATCAATACATTGATCATCAGCATAATCACTCATATCAGAACCAGATTCTAAATCCCAATTATCATCTTCTGGTATAACGAAATTTAAAATATTTTGTACGGCACATTGGAAATTATTTGGATCGAAATTGATACGATTCGATGTTTGTGATGATGGTTTATCATTTGATTTTGTATCTTTCGAAAATGATACTTTACCACGACGTTTAACACCACGTGGTGGTCGTATAGGTGATGATGATGTTTCTTCATTTGTTGGAAATTCAGCACCTTCAATACCAGACATATGATCCAAAAATTTACTAACATGTTGTGTAAAATTGGCAGCATCTGTATTGTTGTTAATTGTTGTAAATCGTTTCCGTCCATATTTCTCTTGTAACATTTTATCGAGTTCTTCCGGATTTATATTCAACCAACTATCATCATCATCTGGTGGTAGATTTGTTTCATCTTTCTTCAATTCATCGATTTTATAATCGAGTGTACGTGTTAATTCTAAGATTTCTTGACCTATTAGCGGTGTATATTGCATTGAATCACGATGATTAATATAATATTCTTTTGCTTTATTTAATAAATTATTATAATCACGTGAATGTTCAATTAAACCGTTAAAATAATTCTTTTCTTTTAAATTATTTAAATAATTATGCCAACCACGATCTTGTTCAATATCTTTACTAGGTTTAGCTTGTGAAATCAATATCTCAAATCCGCAAGCTATTTTTACACCCAAATTATGCGCCTTATATTGCGGACAATTCAATTGTGGTAAATTCCAACCTGTCCTTCTATCCGGCAGATATTTACTATGTGTCAACATAGCGTATAGACATTTCGTAAATGCCACACGTGTATTAACCCGATTTTCCGGTGGGAAATATTTCATTGCACGACATGCTTTCATATCAATTTGATCACGATTACAAAATGATTGAATTGCTGGTGATATTAAATTTGGTTTATGTTTTAAAATTGCTGCCACCCCAATTGGTACATAAATCGTTGCATAATGTAAATTCTCTTTTATTTTATCAGGATAATCACGTAATTTATTAATGATTGCATTTTGTATATCAGTTGAAGCTAACGTTTCTGTAGGATTGTGGCGAATCATTGAAATACCATCATTGATTGTTAGATGATTCATATTGGGATTATCGTAATCTTCTGGTGGTATCAAATGAACATTACCCTCGAAGAAATATACCTGGAATCAATATATATCAGTATTTAAGACGATTAGACATGCAAAAAATAGAATTTACTCGATTCTCACAAATTTCAGGATCTGCCCATTGTGGTAAATAATCAGCGGATTCAATTAAAATAAATTCACCATCACCATCATGGATTCGTACAATTAATCCTTTAATTTCTTTGGTTAATTGACGTAATAGAAACACAATAAACCATTCATCTTCAATATTATCACCGACATGTGTAACACCATATAGATGTGGTGGTAAATGTTCTAAAAAAAAACAAACAAATCAATTAAAATTAATTGAAAATCAAGATTTATATTGATGCGTACGATTATTGTGAAGTAATTGATTTGTGTTTGTTGTTCTTGGTATTAATTTAAATTCATCTTTATGCCATAAATAGTTTCCAATATATTTTTGTAAAATATTTGTTGTCTCCTTTAAGATTTGATTTAATTGGATTTCTTGTTCACATTCATCTTTTGTAACAATATTAGGGAATAGGTGATATTCAACAAAATCATCTTCACGTACAAATTCAAGAACGTTATCACTCCTTGCCATTGTTATTTGAAATGAACGCAAAATCAACCGACAACTGATTCTGACAACTACACATGACAAGTGGAATATAGGTTATCACTAAATATAGCGCAAGATCACAAATTAATCAATAAATCAATATCAATTATTTGTTGAGACTTTTTTGAACAAACAGAATGATAACAATTCATTTATAGATGCAGTATTGAAATTGGTGCCGTTATTTGTCTGTGTCACATATTATAGAATTTTTCTTTCCACTCTGTTTTCGATTCAATGAAAAATAAGCAATGTGTCAACATTGCAATTTTTCAGTACTACCAATATGATGAAAATCACTATTTTTGATTGTCAAATTTGACAAGTGAGTTGTCATCGTCGTCATCGACTGAAAAGGGGTTGCTCAAAAAAAGAAGAAAAAAAACTCAATTATGGGGGCTAATTTTAATCAAATTCTGCATCGATGAATTAATCAAATCAATATCAAAAAATTAACATTGATTAAATTAATTCAATTAGTGAATATATCAATATGAAAAAATTATTTTCAAAAATTGAAACGAAAATTGATAATTCCTCAAGAGAGGGTAATAATTATGTTGGAAAAGTATTCACAATTGGTCGGCATACTGTAACCGTAGAAGATACTCTAGCAGAAGGTATTTGATAATTTTTGAATTGTCGCAAAAAAAATTGATTTTTGTTAATTCGGTTAAATTGTAGGTGGTTTTGCGATTGTTTACTTAGTTAGGGGCGGTAGTGGAACCCGATATGCTCTCAAACGAATGTATGTCAATAATGAACAAGATCTCAATGTGGCTAAACGTGAAATACAAATAGCTGTAAGTTGAGTGATGCAAAAAAAAAAATTGATAGTTAACGATTTAATCAAATTGCATCAAAATTTAATAAAAATTATTGATTGTTTATTAAAACATAATTTTAGAGCAGTTTAAATGGTCACAAAAACATTATCGGTTATGTTGATTCTAGTTTAAATGCAATGGGTAATGGTGTATATGAAATATTATTATTAATGCCTTATTGTCAAGAGAATGTATTAAATTTAATGAAACAACGTGGCAAAGCCAATTTTACAGAACATGAAATTTTAACAATATTTTGTGATATTTGCGAAGCTGTTTCACGTTTACATCATTGTAAAACACCGATAATACATCGTGATTTAAAAGTAGAAAATATTTTAATTAATGAAAATGGTAATTATGTTATATGTGATTTTGGTTCAGCAACAGCTAGAATTATGAATCCGACTGAGAAAGGTGTGGCTAATGTTGAAGAAGAAATTAAAAAATATACAACATTAAGTTATCGTGCACCGGAAATGGTTGATATGTATTCAGGAAAGGCAATCACTACTAAATCTGATATTTGGGTAATATTTCAAATAAATCAATTTCATTTAAAAAAAACCACATCAAACCATTTTAGGCATTAGGCTGTTTATTGTATAGGTTGTGTTTTTTTATTTTACCATTTGGCGAGAGCGCTTTAGCTATCCAAAGTGGCAATGTTAGCATTCCAGATAATTCTAAATACTCTAAAGGATTACATCAGTTAATACGTACGTCATCTTTGTTATCAATCAATGATAATCAATAAAAAATTAATTCATCTACTTATTTAGGTTATATGTTAGAAACTGATCCTGATAAAAGGCCTGATATATTCCAAGTTAGTTGTATTGCGTTCCAGTTGATGGGTAGAGAGAATCCCGTTAAAAATTTAATGGTAATCACATCTCTATTAACATTAATTAATAGTTGATTATAATGCTGTTGTTTTTGTTTAGAAAACACCAATACCAAATTTAGATGAAATACCAATACCACCATTTGAATCCGATTTAAAAAAGACACAAATCAAAGTTTACAATAAACCAAATACAGTTCCTGTAGTTGAAGGTACAAGTGTAATGCCACGTCAACGACCTAAAGGCAGTTCAACTACACCATTAAATCTAAATAATATTCCATTAACATTAAGTCCTAGCCCTACCACTAGTAAAAAATCACAAAGTCCAATTTATCATTCCAGTCAACAACAACAACAAACAAATCCTCCACCACCATCAACAACAACAACAACAACAACATTTCCACAATCAAATTTTTCACCACCAGATCCTCTATTCTTTCCAGAATCCCAACAACAACCACAACAACAACAACAACAACAACAGGAAGAAGAAACTAAAACAACAACACCAAATCAATATGAATCATTATTCCAATCGTCAATTTATCCAGATCCATTCCGAGATGATAATTCCTTAACTGGTCCAGATATAAGTCGTAATAATCAAACACCAGATAATTCCAATGATAATCCAATATTTTGTGATTTATCCGAAACGAGAATGATTGAAAATGAAAGTGGCAGTAGTGGATATTTGGTTGGATCAATGACACCACCATCAACACCAACTTTAACATTACCAAAAGGTCATCGAAGGAATATGAGTGATACTACAGCTTTCAATAAGTGAATTTTTTCAATTTTGTTATTCTCAATTTTAAGAGAATTTATATTTTTAGAGCTTTTGCTTCGGAAACATCGCATTTTTTAGCACCATATGAATCATCAATGAAATTACGTACAACAAATGATTCCACATCACCACCACCAAATCAATCAGATTTAATTAAATGTCAACAAATGCGTCCAGGTACATCAGCATCAACAGCTGATGTAACACATCCTATAGGTCCTGATAGTAGATCATTATCGGCTGATGTAGCTGATTGGAATCCATTTGAAGATACACCATTTAGTCATTTGAGTGAAGATCATATATTTGGTGAAGAATTTGATAGATTACGTCGTGATAGTCAAAGCAGTATTCAAGGTGTTAAATCAAGAGAAAGTTTAGTTATGTCTGTTGCAGAGGATCCATTCGGCTGTGCACCGTTTAGTCTTCCAATACGTTCAAAGGATAAAATTAATAAAACATTAAAATCAACAACAGATAATCAAACATAATGATTTCAGTCATCAATTATTATTATTATTATTATTATCATGATTATTATGGTAATTTCAACGTGTTATTTGATATTTATCGATCCCTATCTCTCTAATTATTTATAAGACAATTAGGTGTCGCTTTATTATTATAATAACCTGATCCAAATATTGTTGATGAAAATATTTAAACAAAAGACACTAATTAATGTTTTAAAGTATTATTGCAAAATTCTACAAAACTACAGGTCACATATATGCTTTCTGTTTTATTTAAATTAAAATTTAAATCAAGTCCAAATTATATATTTTTATGTTTAAGAACAAATCTATAGTTGAATAAATATGTAACATATGATCGTGTTTGTTTAAACGTGAATATTCATTCAATAATTCATTCATTGTTTTTACAATGTCACATTTTTACACGAGGCTTCAATTAATATTTATCTTTAATCGTTATCAAGCTCAACTTAATAACTAAAGTCAGAATTATTAGGTTACGGATTAAATGTATAGCTTGTCCATTGTCAGTCATGTGTGACGCCAGGTGCCCGTCGTGGCTGGTGCCAGCCAGCGTTTCGACTTTAGACACTACACGACGCTAAATTGCAAGTATATCGACGCTTGGTTAGCTAAATACATTATTGTTGTTGTTAATAAATGCTGCTTCATTGAATGTACATTTCTGCCAATGGGACTCATGTTGAAGTACTCTGGTTTCCGACCACTGTATTTTGTGCTTTAGGAACCATGGATCTTCTGCAACCCCTAATTTAGATGTGCCTCCTCGTCCGATGAAATGTTGTTGTTCCTTTAGCCCCACATTGTCGTTATGTTGTAGTTTCTGGGTATTTTTCTAATCTTCTCAGACAGTTCTTGTATGTATGAAATCGTCGGGAAGCATTGCATTTCTGTTGTAGATGGTAGTGCTTTTTGTCTTGACAAGTCTTTCTGGTACTCTCTATCAGTCTTTCAGGATTCCGCAGCAAATCCTTTTTAATATTCAGCAACTCATCATCTAATGATGAGGGTTCCGATGATGCCTTGTTTTGTTGCAGCCGCATGGTTTGAAAACCAATTGGGATATAGTTCCGTTGTTACGTTTTAGTAACCTAGGAAAGGTAAGGATCAATCATGTTCAGGTATTCTAGAAACGTATCATAACCAGATCTTAGATTTGTTTTGAGCTGTTTTTATTGCTAGTTGTTCAAAATGTTCCATATAGATGTTAGCCACCATCGGACACAGTGATGAACCCATTGGAAGCCCATGCTCCTGGCCATAGTAAGTACCTGTTTTCTACTTGAAAGTATGCGTTTCACATGCAGTAGTGGACAAGTTCTTTCTTTCAGGTAGTGTTTTCGTCATTTGGTAAAAAGACTTTCTACATCAAAGCTAACAAAACTGACATTCTGATCTAAAGTTAACGTTTTTAGGACCCCCACAAAATTCCTGGAAGCTTTAACGTTAACGTTAACAACAAGACATCCGCAGCCTAATAGTTTTCTCTTTTGTTATATTAGTTAAACTTGATAACGATTAAAGGTAAATATTTATCAATCGTGTAAAGTGTAGGTAACATTTTCAAAACAAAAATAATAAACCATGAATGTACAAGAAAGTGTGTTCTATAATCGTATTGATTCAAGTAGCGGTTTTCAAAATTATAATTGTTTTAATTTTATTTTATTATTAGAAAACAAAATCATGATGGCTGTAAAAGTTGTCAATTTTAGAATTCTTTCAAAATTTAAAGTAATGGCAAAATCTTGCGGTAATTGTGCAGCAAAATGTGGTAAAAATAAACCATCGACAGCAGTTGTACACCGTAAACTCGATGATAATGAATTTCGTAAATTCTCCACTTCCGATTCCCGATCACTTTTAAAAAAATACCTAACACAACCTGTTTATGATTCGTTAAAAAACAAGAAAACCAATTATGGTTCAACATTATTGGATTGTATCCAGTCTGGTTTAGATAATTTAGATTCTGGTATTGGTATTTATGCCCCAGATCCAGATGCTTATACAATTTTCGCTGAAATTTTCGATCCAATTATCAATGATTATCATGGTGGTTTCACAAAAAACGACCACCATCCCACTGTTAATTTTGGTGATGTTACAACATTAACCAATCTAGATCCGAGCGGTGAGTTTATCGTTTCGACACGAGTACGTTGCGGACGTTCTCTTGATGGTTTCCCATTTAATCCATGCTTAAGTGAAGCTCAATACAAACAAATCGAGAAGATTGTTTCTAGTTGTCTGACAGAAATGACTGGTGAATTTGAAGGAAAATACTACTCATTAGATAATCTATCGAAAAGTGATCAACAACAATTGATTGATGATCACTTTTTGTTTAAAGAAGGTGATCGTTTTCTACAAAGTGCGAATGCTTGCCGTTTCTGGCCACATTATCGTGGTATCTATCACAACAACAATAAAACGTTTTTAGTTTGGATCAATGAAGAGGATCATATTCGAGTTATTTCAATGCAACAAGGTGGTGATCTTCAACAAATTTATCAACGTTTAATTAACGGTGTCAATCAAATTGAAAAACGAATGAATTTTGCACGAAATGATCGTTTTGGTTTTCTCACATTTTGTCCAACAAATCTTGGTACAACTATACGTGCATCTGTTCATATTAAATTACCAAAATTGAGTAATGATCGTAATAGATTTGAAGATGTTGCTAAACAATATAATTTACAAATTCGTGGTAGTGCTGGTGAACATTCAGATGCAAAAGGTGGTATTTATGATATTTCAAATAAACGACGATTAGGTCTAACTGAATATCAAGCTGTTAAAGAGATGCATGATGGTATTTTAAAGATGATTGAATTAGAGAAATCGTTGTGAGAGTTTGTACTGTAACTAAAACCTTTCCATATTTTAAACAGAAATAAAAACAAAGAGCAACATTTTTGTCTTTTATTATTTAGATAAACTGTAAATGCTGATAATAAAAAAAATGTAACTACAAAGCCCTCATTTGTTTTATAAATAAACCGTTTGTTGACGCGTACGTTTTTAGATAACAAATGATTATTTTTAGTGGTTACAGGTATTTCTATCAGTTGATTTTTAGACACCGATTTCTCAGTATTGTAATATTCGAAGTTGAAATGTTACAATCACATTAAAAATGTGGTGGTAGTGTTAGTGTAGTGTAGTGTAACAGTGTTAGTATTTAGTGAATGGATTGGTGTGCAACGTAATATAAAGACGCACATAGAGTCAACTAAACGGTATTTTACCCAAATAAATAGTGCTCGTTGATGACACTTTTAATAGTAACTCACTTTTCTCTATGTTTTTGAATACGAATAGAGTATTTCCCGAAATAGTTAATGAATGTTAACCCGTGTGAATGCACCTTAACCGTGTTTTCAAATATTTTTAGTTACTTAAGTCTGGCATGGTTGGTATTGCTTTGACAGAATTTTTAGCGCCATTTATTCTAACCTAACAAATTTTGTACTTGTGAATAACGCAAACACAAAATTTCTTCAAAATTGAAATAATAGAAAATGGAAGTGTTACATTGTACACCTAATGATTGGACAGAAAATGAAGATAAATGGCTTAAATGTTTAGAAGAAGACAATGTGGTTAATGCGGTAAATCAACCTTAAAACTTTAATGATAAATTAATAACAAAAAAAATTGTAGATCCCATCATTGAATCACATTGAACACTACACAGTTGATCAACAAAAATTAGTAAAATTTCGTGGTATGATCCAAGATATGAATGGACCAGAATTTTATTTTGAAAAGCTAGAAACTATAAATCCGAATACAGGTGAGAAAACAATCAAATTTGGTAAATATACAGATAACAATGATTATGATGAAAATGATTTTAATAATGCAATAAAAAACGAAAGACATCTCTATATTGTTATATCAACACCTGCAGTTAATTCATGGGTAACAACGGTATGTTTTCTAAATTTCTATTAATGGATATCTTAACCAAAAATTGAACATTTATTAGATTGAAGAAAACACAAACAGTAGTGGGATTAAATCACAACCAACAACATCTTCAACTATTAAACGTCCAGTTGATGATAATAACACAATGGAAATTGATACAAATACAAAAAAAATCTGTACAGATAATAAACAGGATTTGATAAATGTAGTAAGAGAGACACAACACAATTTTGAAGATACAGATTGGTCAAATTATCCACCAAAAGAACTTTTAAATAATTTCCCAATACGTCATCAAAATGGAAAAGTTTGTTTATTATTAGTTTATAAACAATTTGATAATTTAACTATAAATACAGTTTATGATTTTTATGGTTTTATTGGTGAGAATTGTAATCAAATTATAACAGGACAACAATCAACAATTTATTCTATACCAAGATTACATTGTGTTAAATTTGATAAAGTAACACATTGTAATCCATTAATTGATAATAAATTAACAAATTACAATCAAATGGAAATGATACGAAAAGATTTATTGAATATTTTAAAACAATTATTGTTTGGTGATGAATTAGCTGCTGAATATTTCTTATACAATTTAATTTCGAATGTTTATATGAGACGAAACGAATTGGCACTCGGTAAATTTAGTTTAAATATCTCCAATATACCGAAATTAAACAATTTAGATTATATTGGTGAATTGTATAAGTTTATTCAACTATTCACAACGAAAAGTCATTATTTTCCAATGACTCTAGAGAATCTTAATACTACAAAATTTATTGCAAAGTAATTCTACAATATTTACAACAATTTTTTGATGAATTTAACACGATTTTTTTGTTTTTATAGAAAAGATTATTCAACAAATATACTAAAAACGAGTTTATTACAATTAAGTCCGCATACACATTTAATATTAGATGAAACAAAACTATCGACAGGCCAATTGAACGAGAACGGTTTGAATAATGTACGTGCTATCGATAATGCTATCAAATATCAAAAAAGTATTTTCGATTTTATCTATTATCAAATTGAATTTGACTGTGATATTGTATTTTTGATATTTTCCGAAGGGAAATCAATGCTTTCGGTAATTTTTCTATCTTTATATTTCAACAAGAAAATTTCTATTATTTCGATTTTAGAGTGATTGTCATGTGATTTTAAAGCCTGATAACGCATTCATCAATACGTTCAAAGAAATAACAGAAGTTGCAATGTATTTACTTAATTCTGAATTATTAGAACAAATACGCACATACTTAACTATGGCAAGATTAATCGATTATGAAATTCCTGATAATGTGTCTGAGGTAAATTTTTTAGTATTTCCTGCCACTTATTATAACAAATTATTTTTGCAGTTAATCCAAACTGAATATGTGGATATGAGACGTGATTCGAAACTTACCGGTGATGATCTTCATCAACTTCTAGTATTGGCGCGATTAATTGCCGTATCACAAGGTAAATCGTTATTAGATCATGATAGTTGGAAGAGGGCATGCAATTTGGAAGAAGCAAGAAAACAACGATTATCAATAAAATAATTTGTTTATTATTCTAAAGGTGATTTCAAATAAAAACATTTCACATTGTGAAATTGTCTTTGAAATTATCTCATCTTCAATATGCAAGCATTTCCTTAAATATTGATATTATCAATAAAAGGAAAGCTGATGTGTTTTATTTGTGGAGATTTTTGTATTCTTCTAAAACATTTGTAACTTTATCATGTGATCGTTTCAAATTTTCAAATCTCTCCTTTTCTTGTTGTAACCGTTTTAGACCATTAATCACTGTTATCTGATAACTGTGTGACAATGATTCCTCATTACCTTTCACTCTAGGTATATGTCCAGTATAGCCAGTAATTGGTGGATGTTCTGGTGAAATTTCATGATGACCTAAAATACAAACAAATCATTGAAAATCGTTATCATTTATAACAATCAAATCTTATTATTAACTTTGATGTTTATATTTATCAAGATAATTGTTTAAAATCGTTTGGACTTCATCTTGTAAACGTATTGATTGTTTCAAACGTGGTGTACTCTTTGCTCTTGATATTCTACCATCAATTTCATTATTACGTTCTCTTTCACGTAATTCACAAATACTATCATCAACAGCACGATTATATGGTTTACCATAACGGAAATTTAATGTTGGTATAAAACCTGTATAACCGGAAATATATGGGGTTGGTTTATTACGATAATTATCGGTGAAATCCAAAAATTTCTCGTTATTGTGTTGCATTATTGATTGATGATACAACATCTGTTTATTGTTGTTGCCAGTTTCAACATTTTGATAGAAGCGTTTACTTCGAATTTCCTACAAAATTTCGTATCAAATCTATGTTTTTGTAAATAATATAGAAACGTTGCAATACTTTTAAAATTTCTTTGGTTCTGGAGCCGTAAGTATGGCCGTATTGAAACTTTAAAGTTGGACAATGGCCTGTATAACTAGAGAAAAATATTAGATTAGAATTGATATCCTGGAAGTTCTCGTACCAGTTACACGATGTTACACCCTTATTATCTCAATTTTAACGCATATACACCTACTGGTATATCTACATGAAAATTACGTTGATAAGGGAGTAAAAATAGTTTTTAATTTGTTAAAAATTGATTTGTTTCAGTAATACAATTCTAGAGAAATTTCTTTTCATTCTTGATCTGAATGTAATGATCGGTGAAGTTGAAAGTTTAATTTTTATATAACAATTGGCTCTTATTCCTTTGTTTCCAATTAAACAACAATTACTGATTGTAATTATTTTAAATGAATGTGTATGAAATATAAATTTTTACCCAGGTATGAAGCAGTCGCAATTTTGTGTATTGAATGCACGTCGTTCTTGTTCACTTAAACTTGAGAACATAATAGAAACTCACTGATCCATAAAAGTTAATACGAAAAAGTCGCACTTTTATTTATAAAAAATCAAACAAGAGTGGAGTTTGATATTGTTGTTAGCAAACAATGTAATGGAAGTCAAGGGAAACATTCAAATAGTTCCATTTTCGAGCGAATGTCGATTCTGCGCTACACCTTTCTATTGGTTCATTGGAAAGAAGAATGATAAAATGCATCTTTGTATTGTTTAATTAAAAATCATCTAATTTAATTAACGAACCTAAATAAGAATTGTAACCCCAATACGATAAATTACTTTTTTTTTTCAATTATTTATTGTGGTATTTATAAACACCTGTTCTAGTTTATGTTTAATCGATTTTCAATAGTTTTTCTGTACCCGGGAGACTTGAATATTGTTAGCTTTTCGACTAGCAGTTTCTTTAATTCAAAAAATAAACAAAAAGAACGAAACACTGGAAATTTCCTCAGTATTCTATACGTAACTTAGGTATATGGCAATATTGACTATAACAACGCATAGATTATATGTATGATAAAACTGTTGAATTGGGTCGTTGATAAGGATATTCCCAGCATAATAGCGGTACAAAATAACGAAATTACAAGGGTAAATTGGGAATTTTACGCAGCTGATAGATATGGAGTTTCTATTGTTAGCATTCCGGTTTATCTGATGAAATTTGTGAATTTTGTCCAATTCTCCAAAATCTGCAATTTTTAAAAGCAAGCAAATGATAATAGATACCAACTCTGTACACTACAGGCGTCTACAAAAGAAGAAAATTAACAATAAAGTATAGGTGTGTTGAAGATAGGGATCATGGTGACGATTTCTCAAGAACTCACCTCGAAAGTGATTGTAGAAAGGCTTGCGTTTCTATCAGGTAAAAGTACCACTCGAATTGCAGAAATGCATTGAAACATCGCTGAAAACCTAAAATACTTACATTTTTTATTCTAAAAAATGTTTTTAGAAAAGAGCGCAATATTTCAAAAATCTCTAGTTGTTTAAATTTTATAATGTTGGTATTAGTTTGACAATTTGACAGCTTTTCCAACAATTGCCGGTTTGTCAGTGATTGTCAAAATCCGCAGGTGGGTGGTGAGTTGATGTAATTTCTTCCTGTTGTAGTGGAAAATTTCAAGTTACCCCCTTAAACTAATGTTTAGCAAAAATGTCAGTAGATTTAAGTAAGTACAGTCAAGAATTATCAGCAGCACATAAAGATGTTCTTGACCATAAAACACCAACAAATTGGTGAGTATTTTTGCCTCGTTCAACAATACTGTTTGTTTATTTTTGTTATTATTATTATTATCAAACATTTCCAATTTTAGGGCCTTATTTGGTTATGAAGGACAGACGAATACATTGAAATTCATTAGTAAAGGATCCAATGGAATTGAGGAATTGATTGAAGATTTAAATAGTGGTAAAATTATGTATGCATTTGTTAAAATTGACGATCCGAAAACATCTTTAGATAAATTCGTTCTTATCAATTGGCAAGGTGAAGGTTCTAATACAGTACGTAAAGGTATCTGTGCAAATCATTTGCGTGATGTTGAACGTTTCTTTACCGGTACACATCTAACAATAAATGCACGTAATGAAGAAGAAGTTGAACCACAATTAATTATTGATCAAGTAGCAAAATCTGGTTCATCATACAGTTTTAAAACGATTAAAACTGAAAATATTGAACCAACTGGACCAATTGGTACGACCTATCAACGTGTCAATCCAATTAAAGAGATTAATAGTCGTGAACGTGATCAATTTTGGCGTAAAGAAGAAGCAGAAGAAAAGAAACGTATTGAAGAGGAATGTAAACGTAAAGAAATTGAACGTATGCAACTTGAAGAAGCATTAAAACAACGTGAATTACATGAAGCCGCTAAACGTGAAGTAGAAACCCAACGACGTGATAGTTTAATCGATCAAGTTAAACAAGCTGAGAAATTAGCTGAACGTACAACAATTGTACCACAACAAACTGAATCAATAAATGAAGAAATACCAATGCCTGTGAATCAAAGTGAAATTTTACGTAAACAAAGGAAACAAGAAGCTGAAGATTTGATTGCTCAACGTACAATTGATGCACGATCGATTTTTGAAAAGAATACAGTCGCCGGTCAAACGGCAAAGAAAGCGCCAGAGAAACCGGTTAGGAATTCGATTTTGAAAGCACAACAAGCCCAGATGAATGCAGAAAATAAAAAAGAGTAAGTTGGATCGGATTTTTAGATTCTTTGTAGTGTTTAGCGTCTTTCCATTATAAAAGCTTATTAATAAACAAATGATTTTTGTGGGGCCGTATTGGGCACGTTTCAACGTTATTATTTTGACGGCAAATTGTTGTTTTCCAGAGCTGAAACTGTGAATAATAGATTCGTTGAGGAACAGAGCGACGATGAATCCGATCAATTTTCTACAATTAAACGTTCCCCCAAAGATGTTGAAAAGAAATCAACAACACCAGTCTCACCAATAGCACCACCACCACCACCATCATCATCTGAAGATATTATCACGAATGAATCAAATAAACAAATTCGAAATAATGAAGATGAAGAACCACCTGTTATTGAACAAATTACCGATCAACAATTTGTTGATGAATATCTTTATAGTTTTAGTACACCAGGATTACAAGCTAAGGCTTTATATGATTATCAGGCTGGTAAATATTTAAATAAAGATTGTAAATATGTTTTGTTAAACAATAATATAATTCTTTTTTATTTTTTTATGGTTTGATTTGTGTGTGTGTGTTACAGTTGATGATACTGAAATTACATTCGATCCAGGCGATATAATTACAAATATTGATCAAGTTGATGAAGGTTGGTGGCAAGGTTTGGCGCCGAACGGTACTTACGGACTTTTCCCAGCTAATTATGTCGAATTGATCCAATAAATCAACAAGATTATTATTGTTATTATTATTATTATTTTGATATTAATCGAGAAAGATGGAAGATGGATAACGTAAATTTGCAGTATTTTTTTTTATATCAATTGTGCAATTTATTTTTACTGTGCTTTATTTTTTTTTATATTTTATCACTGCCTTAATTGCTTTGTTTTTTTTGTCTTAAATACCATAATAATTATCGTTTTAAATAATCTGGAAATTGTGCCAATTTCATATTTTTCAAATAGAGATCTTTACAAATAATTGTTGGAATGTTGATGATTGATTAGTTATTTGGTGATTTGTAGTTTATAATTATGTTATTAATTGTAAACTTGATGGATTTGTTGTTGGTTCGTAAAATTTATTGAGAGCACATTTTATTATAGGAATTTTATTTTACGATAAATTTAGCTTTAAGATCAATTAAGACTTGAAATTTATACAACACTGAACACATAATTCATTATTAATTTATAGTTTTTCATATTAAAAACAACAAAAAAAAAACAACAAAAAATCAACCATTTTTTGCACTTATTATCTTTGTGATATGGTAACGTATACATGTATGATTAGTAAAACATTTAAAATAAAACAAATTGAATTCATTCTATTTGATGAATCCATTAAACCTCAGTATAATTGTAGTAGTAGCAATTTCCTAGATTCATATCATTGTTGTTGATTTTGGCACACTTGTCTTACTTCTGTTTCTAATAAATGAAAATATTTAAATCACTTCTTACGATTGCAGGCCGGTTATACATCATTAATCAAATCTAGACACTTACAGTGCTCACGTCTGTGCGTCTTATAAATTACAAATTTTCTCATATTGCGACGGTTTGAATTTTAAAGGCACGTCGAGACGTCTTTAGTTTTTTTTTCATTGAGATACAAAGTCGATAACAAGCTTGGAGACAAGATTCTGTATGTGTAAACGCATATCGTCGTTATTAGATGTGAGAGGAAAGTAGTCTCTAAAAGATGATGGAAGAATAAATGTGAAAATGGACAATATGACACATGTGGAACAGATACTTAAAAACTATGGGGATCTTTGATAAATGAGCTTTTGTAAGGCGGCAAATACATTAATTATAAAGAGGAAACAGTTATATTGAGAACAAAACAAAACAATATGCGTTCGTATTCTTTAACAAAATCTCCATCTTCATTTGATTTACTCAGCCCGTGTTCCCGCTAGTAACTTGCTGTTTACATTCGAAAATTGTTTGTAATTTTCTCTCTGATACAAACTCGTAAAACGTTTCTTATCCAATGAAAAGGCTGTCTAACATTCATGTTCCCATATTTACTTTTATTCTACAAGGTACTTAACTGAAATTAACTCTGATATAACATGCCTATTATCTCACCTGGTTTATTAGAGAAGCTTCTCCGAAATTACTCATTCACCAATAATGATTTTCGGTTCATAATACGCTTATATCTTTAACGAAATATAATATTTCATAGAGGCAAGCCTTTATAATACCAATTTCGATTCACAATGTTTCAAAGTAACAGAAGGTCGCCTCCCTGATTACATAAAAGATCTCTCAGGTTTGTCGAGAGATGGGGGATAATGGGGTGAAGTTCTCCGGGTCTAGGAATCATAGGATCCAAGCGGTATTCTATAATGTGTATTTTTTTATTTGAGCCAACTTAATGTTTTCCCCTAGGCCCGTTGGTGTCTTTCGATACTACTGTGTTCGACAATATTTCACTAGATTCGAAATTTGTAATAACAATGATGAATGATAATAATAGTGTTTCGATTACAGAATGTCGATAATTATGAGATAGTAAATTGATAAGTAAGTTGGGTATCTGTGTTCAATTAACAACAAAAATAGTAATTGTTGTAATACAAAGAACAAAGTCTTTCGATCATATTACTGATTGGTGGTTGATTTTAATTAAATTTGAAACTTGTCGATTTTAACGATTTCTCATTCTTAAATCAATAATCAATATTGTGCCAAATAATAATTGAATTCTATAGTTCAGTGTTGGTTATTGATTTTTGATATAAGTATTTGACGAATTGTTGTTATTATTATTGAAAACAACTTTATCAAAAATGGAAAAACGTGTTTCCAATTTCGTATATTAATTTGGTGTTTTAATGGAAATGTGTTAGTGTTGTTGATTTGTGATTAATCTAGTAGAAAAAAAAAACAAAATTCCATCAACGTAAAATCTGATTTTTCCTATCAACTGGATTTTCGCTAACAACCAAAAAAAAACGGTACGTAAGTTAGAATTTTACGATAAATTTAAAGAATTCACGGAATTCTTCATTTACAACTCAGTTGTTGATGATTTAAACGAATTAACTGTGCCCTAGAGGCATTTAATACTCAAAAAAAATCCAATATTTGAATATTTATCCACTTTATTTGCATTTTATTGAGGATTTACTGCAATGTAACAAGTAATTAATGTTTCTTTTTCTCAACTCGCTTCACCTTGTTTATTGGTTTATTTGAATTGAAGCGGAATTAAAGAAGAGAAAAACAACATTTATAAACCATGGTATTTCAAGAAAAGCGCATTTCAACACAATAACAAAACAAGCATTTTTTTTTAAATCGACTTCTGCCACGTGTCAGTTATATTTCGTGAATTCCTAAGTGGAAAAACATTCGATTCCCGTCATAACCTGGAGGTCAGATTTCCATTTAAACGTTCGCTATCGTCCATTTCATCCTATTTCTCATGTGATGTTAAAAAACATACACTTTGTGTGTATGTGTGTATGATTTCGTGTGGAAGAAGCAAAGCAAAAAAAAAACTATGATAGGAAGGGTTGGTCTATACTAAATGGAAACTAAAGCTTTCACCTTGACAACAAATTAAATACAGTTAATAACAAAGAAATAATTACACGTGTTGCGTCTTTTGTCTTTTAATTAAATCAAGCGACGATTTTTTTTTTATTTTTAGCTTTCTTAACGAAAATAGATCTTTATTGTTTTGCTTCAAGTTGTCTCTTCTCTATTAATTATTCCCTAAATGATGTTCTTTAGATTAACATGGAAATCGGTGTGTTTTTGAAAATAATCCACAATGTAAATCTCACCACAATCATGATTAATCGTAGATGTACATTGTGGTTTCAAATAAACACCACCAACAACAACAACAACATCAGCTAAAATAATTAATTCCCAATGCTCTCTGATGCAAAATATAAACATTAATAATTTGCAATTCGGGGGTGACTTACCGTCAACCACTGTAAAATTATGTAGGTAGTTGTACGCGTAAATAATAGTTAAGGGTGGGTGGATGAATTCTATTTTTGCAATTCCGGGTTTTCAAACTTTTTGTGTTTGTAACTGAAATTTTGGGCTTCAGTGATTCTCAATAGTTTTTGTAACCATACAAGCAGACAGTATTTTTTTTTACCATACTTTATCTTTGATAATGATTCTGTTGATTCAGCTTTCTCAGTCCATTGAGCAACTTGTGGGTCTGTATTTTCGCTCTTGTACTATTTATACCGTTATCAGTGTTTCCCTTAATACGGCAGTATTAGTTCAAAGTTGTTGAGATATTAATTTATGGATATTGGTTAGTAAAACTATTAGATGTCTTGTGAATATTCAAGAAATTCGCCTCCTATTCTATGTTGAATTCTAGTTCTACACATACTGAATAAAATCCTTGTATTGTTCACATACCTACAGATCTTGATGGAATAACAAGATGTGTTAATTGAGTTTTGTAATTGAAGCTATTTTAATAATCTCATTTCAATGTTGGTTAGTCTAGAAACTATCCAGTCTTTAAACATCTACATCTCTGACACAAAACAAGATTTGTTGAAAGACATTCCCCAAAAAACTCTGGACTCTCTTTCAACTTGTTGTTCTCAAAGAATCTCTTATTCTGGATAATATCTATACCTACTACTAAATAAGATTGAATCAGCAATTATCATCCAATTTTGGCGTCATATCGGCGTCTCTGTGTATATCATCACGCCGTCGCCACAGCCGCTTCCAACTCTATGAAGCTGCGTAAGCATCGCGACGACATTCACCCATCGTAATCATCAGTCCATCGGTAACCGTTATCGTGTGATACACGTTTATTTTTAATTTTTGTTTTTAAATAAACTTATAACGTGTCGGTAATATTATTTCGATCAGAAAACACTACCTATCGGTCTTTATATTGTTTTAATTTTTGCGAAACACACAAAATTCACACAAATCAAAACTTGGCCTGAAATTTTCGAATGTTTTCCAAGCAGTAACAGTAATCTTGTAGAGGTTTGAAAATTGTAATAAACAATACTTAATATTTATATACAAATATACATAGATAGAGAGAGAGAGAGAGAGAAGAGAGCTTTTCTTGTACAGCCCATGTGTTGCTGTTGTTGCTTTCCAATTCTACTACTATATTTGAAATTATTGAAAACAGAAACGTGACCTTTAATATTGTATGTCGCCCATTTGGTTCCTGCTTAAAGGTGCTTTGTCTTGTGGGTTCCTGTTTCTGTTGTGTCTAACATTGTTTCGGAACTGGTAAAGAATTTTTGCTTATTATTTTAAACAATTACTTTAAATTATACCTACCTTTGTCCACCCTATTGTTATTATTTTAAATTCTTTGACATAATTCCAATAAATACTTGGACAGACTCTCAAAATTTATATTAATACGTGAATCATTTATCTATAATGATGAAACATAACAATAAATATTTAAATTAAAACTAAAATAAATCTACTCGATCTTATTGAAAATATTAACAAATAGTAACCTTGTCTGATAATAACAATAACACCAGTCAGAGGCAGGTGTCTCATTTTTTCCTCTCAATAAAATTGCCTCATCTATTAATTTTAAAATATTTTCAAGAATCATAACTATTTTTGTAATTCTTATGACAATTTTAATATTAATTGTGTATTTAAACAAACCTTGAAAATCAACGTATTAGTTGTTTATTGTTAAATATGTTAATTTTAAAAACAATAAAGAACCTGTAAAACACAGAAATCAATAATCGAAACAGAGGAAATGCAAACTTTGTTTAATCCACGCATAAATTAATTATAAACGTGAATATTAATTTGACAATGACTTTGACAAATATCTGAATCGAATCATAATGAAGAACCATCAAAAAAATTGGAAAAAACCCGACAAATTGCCCTCTAAATAACGACGATTTTATAATTATGAAAGTTCTGATGATAAAAGTTTAATTGACTTCATAGACAATTTTATTTTGATATTCGGTTGGATTCGTCATTTTTACAGTTCAATATTCAAAAACTTTCCACAGACTTATTACATTTTATTCGAATGGGTTTTGGTAGTTGAAACATGGTATAAGAACGTTTTAAATTCGTTCAAGTTGAAAATTGGAATGAATTTGACAATCTTTATATGTTTCTTCTAAATTGTGGAGCTTTAAAAAATTCCATTCGACATCATTAACTAAACTAGAATGTTTTCATGATTTTAATGAAAATTTCATACGGTTCATTTGTTGGAAAATGTATTAATTACAGTACATGTATTCGAAAGTGGAAGTTGTGCCCTTAAATGTCGTTCTATTCAAATTTTGACCCTTCGAAAATTACAAACCAGTAGTAGAAATTTCTGTTTAGTCTATTTAACAGCGGTGTTATTATTGAATTTAATATAAATTGGCACATTAATGATCAAATTCGACCCAAATTCACTTTTACAATGTCCAACTTTCTACAATTTCTTCTGAACAGTTAACCGTACAACGAGTCATTTTCTCCATTCCAAAGCTATTTTAATGAAAATTTAAATTGTTTAATTATATTGAATTATACACACACACACACACACATTTGAAGCAATTTCATGGAATTGTTTGGCATCACCTATTTGCCACTTGAATAGATGAATTGCTCTTTATTTCATTGATTAAAAATTGGAAGACAGTAATGAGGATATTTGTTGAAAAGTTTCGTGGAAGTTGCTACTGAAAAGAATTTCCCACTTTTTATTCAAAGTATTTTATGAATTCTTTGTGGCGTTAATTAGCTAATTAAAATTTGCTTGTTGATATTTCAAACTTTCCTCCAATGTAGTTTTTCATAACAAAAAAAAAAGATTCAAGAAGCTTTTTTCCACGTTTTTAAAATATTTACTCAATTTGAGGGGAGTGGGCTTCTAAAGTTTCCAAACTTGACAAAAACCTACATTAGAGCTTAATTTATTTCAAAATTTCATCCAAATATTTCATTTAATTATCTGAAACATTTGTTGGAAATATTTTAAAGTTTCTTGTTTAATTTTAGAATGAATTTCAAATTAAATTCCGCACAAAAACAATAATCGTATAAAACAAACAAAAAAAAATTTTTTTTTGATTTTTATATCGTGGCAAACGAGCATCGTTATTCTTGACCATAAGTGACGACTGGCTGTTAAATTATAAAACTTGAAAAATTGCTACCATTTCCAAGAGTAATTGCCCTATAAAGTTGTCAAACAAAAACTTAATGATAACGATAATGGTCCGTGATTCTCTATACATAAAAGAATGGATTCCGGGAAAAAAGACTCGTCTACCTTCAACAAATTCTTGTAGAGTATCTTTCTCATTTTCGACAGCCAATTTTCTACGTTTACTTGAATATCCATACAAACTCTAATTCTATGCCCCTTTTTATTGGTTGAATTTTTTACATGTCTCTTCGTTAGTATATCCATTACACAGTCATCGATATCGACGTTTTGACGAACAAAAATCTATTAAAATTGTTCTTCTCTTCGTTACACACGTATCTTCTACCTGTAAAATAAGATTAAATTTTTTTTTTGTTCTTATTTTAGTCTGAAATTGAAGTACCATCTCCAGTTTTAACAATCACATATTTCTCCTTGTTATTTCGTATTTATTCTATTTATTAGAAAATTGTGTAATATGGAGCTGAATTGTCGATGTATTTGATCTTTCAGTTCATAAAATTTGTGATGAAATTCGATTCGTTCATGTATAAAGGCGTGAAATAATAATAAATCTTCTCTTTGCTTCCATTTTGTAAAAAGTGCAATGCGTCTTCTGGCTTGTTATCAAAACCTATACGTATGTTATAGCAATGTTTCCGATTCAATAAACTTTGACTGACTGATTTATTCAAAGAGGCTTTTATTCAAGCTTCAAACCTATATTCTTCTATTATTTTTCTTATTTCAGAACAAATAACATAATATGAAATCACCCATTTTGGCTGGGCATTCGCTGCTGAAAAATAAGAACAAAATAGGTTTCAGTCTTCTTTTTCCAACCATTCTTGTTACAATTCGATACTGGATTTTAACAAATTTTCGTCCTTCCTGATGCTTTACTTTTACAAATTTAGGTTTTTAGAAAGTAGGTTCGCCTATTTTTGGAAATATTCGATTTTTAGAAGTGGTGATTGATATTGTGACATGTCTATGCTTAAATGTCCGTTAACATTAAATCAACTTTGCTTCTAGACAGGTATTCCGTAAATTCTATCATCCATTTCGTGTTTCCATAGGCCACATCTTGTTAAGAGAGCGACTTTCACAATTTACACCACATCAATCAATCAATTCCTGTGATAGGTGACGAGAACTCATTCGTGCTTAAAAATTATATTGAGTGTTTTTTTGTTTTTCTTTTTTGTTCATTCCTGTGTGGGTGCGAATACAATAGGGAACTAAAGAACAGGAAAATTTAACAATAACATCTGCGCAATATATCTGACAATATTGTAAAATCTATAAGAATTGATAATAACGAAAATCATACAATTATTTGTCATGTGCGTCTGTAAACGAACATGTCGTGTAGTGGTGAAAAAAAAGGGCAAAATCAATTCACACTATATTGATTCTATTGATATCGGTTCGGGGTGATTGTTTCAGTCCTCTATCAATATTGAACACTTCAATAATTATCAACAGTCAGTTTTAATAACGCACCTATTCGTTGATGGCAAATAAGTAAAAGGTGAAGGACCTCAATTATTTTAGGTATGCGGTGTGGATTCTGATTGTTACAACTTGATAGTTGATTCAAAGAAATCATCCCTCAATTAGATTCTATTGTATTCAATACAAAGACGAAATAATTGCAAGAAATACCGACTAAATTTACTTCAGTAACGAATCTATTTTCTTTATTTCGGAATATTTTTTTTTGTTATTCCAATAATAAGGTAAGAGTTGTTGATTTTATTTGGAACAAGGTAATTTTTGTAGTTTCTTTTGTTATGTGTCTGTAAGCAGAATCTGTAAGACAGGAATTTAATGTGTATAGGTATTCCATTGTCAATTCCTTCACCGTCATGACTTCGTTCGTTTCAATCTTCTTTGATAAATGTCGAGTTATTAATGACGACATCTGCACACGAGGGTGTGTGTATATGTTACTGGGGTGACAATTATTAAAATGTCACATACCAGCAAGAAGTAACAGCGTTGAGAATGAAACAGGAAACCTTCTCATTTCCTTGGCAATTTGATAAAAACAATTATTCGTAATAAAAAAGGTTGATTGTGTGTTTTCACTCTATTTGTCAAATTTTAAGGAGTGGACACGTTGGCTGTTGAATTGGATTCAATTTAATAATAATAGTTTAACGTTATCATTGTAATATAGTAATCAATAACTTTATTGATAAGCCATTCAATTCGATTCTCTAAATTGTCATCTACAGTATTTATCACTGAAACCTTTGAAGAAGGCTTTATAGAATCGTTTCTTTAATTGTGAATACTATCAAATTTGAGGGGCGGTATGACGAATTTAGGTCGTTACAGCTGGCAAATTTCTCACTTTTGTCCATTCTTCAGCTCCAATTTTACTCTTAATTATATCAAAGATACCATCATGTCGAAAGAGACGATTCTTTTTTACTACTTCAAAAAATAAAAAATTAATGAAAAGCATGAATACCATTCAGCTTTTTTTTTTATTGTTCTCTTATAGGTAACCATATTTTTAATTTCGTCCTCTTTTTTCCTTTTATTTTCGACACAAGTGTTTTTAAATTCATGGTATGGAAGTTTTAGTGAAAGTTTACCAACCGTCCTGAATATGCAAGTCAGATTTAATTAAAATTTACTCGATTTTTGAATCGAAATAAGAGCATATCTACCTGTCTTTATGAACAATAAAACAAAAATTCTCATCTAAAATAGTTTCCAATATATTGTGTTGGGTTGAATTGATTTGTTACCAAGTTCACCAACTGTTGTTTATACAATAATTAATATGATTATATAGAAAGCTGAAAACATTCCATTACACAAACATGTAATGTTTGTGGTACTCAACTATACGAATCGATGACGATCATGTATATACCACCAATCAAAGTCTATAAAGCAACTCAAAAGCAATTAGTCTATTGACAGTCTATTCTATATACTGAAACTTCAGTCTATAGCTACTAATAGTTCTGAAATGTATTCGTTGAATAATGGATTGTTTGAATTTCAAAGAAACAAACAACGAGAATTTGTACATAAACTTCCAGAATCAATTAGATATTATTAGGATTTAACACGTGCAATAAAACGTGATCCACTATTAACAGAATTGATTATCAACATTATCATCCAGCTATATAATCATTAAATAATTAATTACAGATTTATTTTTGTATAAACAAACGTAAAATATCCACATTTTCTCTTCTATATAATGATAATGGTACACATTTTATTTTTATTATTACTTCAACTAATAAAGGCTTTATTTGCCTTAATCTAAAATAAACGAGAATTCATAATAAACTTCACTCTATTGTCTACCTCTCAATGGTGATTACATCTATTCTATTCCACTGGGTTTGACTTTAATTAAATATGTGCCCATATTACCGTTATTATTATCATTATGACTATTATGTTTGTTTACATTAACATAAATCGGTAATGTTAGATAAAGATAACGTATTTTGAACAAGTACAATTAAGAGAGACTCACATTGGAATTGTGGAAAAATGTCCAAATTAAATCGGAAACATTAACCTACCGATAGAACTGATACTTCTAATAGTTCTAATCAGATAGAAGCTGTTAAACTTAATTAAATTTCAATTTTATTGGTTCAATTTACACGAGATACGTGTATTTAGAATGATAAGGCTTATTATTATTCAGACTGTTTGGTATTTTGTAGGAGACAAATGATAAAAATTCCGGAAATGAGCATATAGAGGATGGGTAGAAATATGTTTTGCTGAATAGAAAACAAAAAAAAATGTTCGTTACAATTCCTGTTATAGTTATATTTCCGAAATGCCATCAATCAATAGTCAATGCAGAATTTTCCAAAAGCCAAAATTAATTAAAAAATTTAATCATCGGATTTTTGCAATTTTACATCAATAACCTTTCGAAAAATAGTGTAGGTGAGGCTTTACAATTGTCTGTATTGTATCTAAACGTTTGTATATTCAATTATAATATACGGAAAAGGTTTATGTACATGTTAGCATTTAAATTTATGACGTTCTAGAGTTGTATCTCTTATCTAATGTACAAGACTCTTGTATAAATTTGAATTTTGTAAAACCCATCTGCCTACAGTTCACAATAAATGTACGCGTTGTCTCATTAATTGAAATCTTTTGAAGGGGAACAATATATGATTCTCTTGCGTCAAATACCATTCGTTTAGTCTTTGTTTTGTTACATAAACGCCACTGCTAAGAGAAAAATCTATTTCCGTATCGTACGTGTGTACAGCCTCTAGAGATTGTGATTATGTACTCCATGCAGGTTCTTTCTCGGTTTCCTCATTTATATATGCGACTTTATATTATCTTTGTTTTGGCATATGCTATATATGTCTAGAAACACAATCTGGAATACATTATAGAATACGTAGAGTTTTGTCTTTTAGAGAAACGAATGATGTACGTCTTCGTCTTGTAATCTGGCAGAGCTACTACAAGTACACATTAACAATACTATATAATCAATAATGTAAATTTCCATTCCTCTGGGATTTTAGTCATACTGTTTCCATTAATTTTAAATCTAAAGAAAAAATCACCTACAATTACTCAACTTTTTTTTGTCAATCAATTCTAAAAATAGCAATTCAATTTCTCAAAAGAAAAAACTGCGCCTTTTAAAAGGCAATAAAGTTCAATTAATAGCGTGGACGTCATCAAGACTTTCACTGAATTTTTGCCTGTACAGAATCTTAAGTTTCTCATTTCTACAACCCCATTCGAATGCTTCTGGAATGTAATGACAATTAATCATTGTTTTATTGGCAAATTAACAAAAGCCAAACTTTTAAATTAAAGCCTTTGACAACTTACCATTTGTTTTTCGCAAATTCATGCTCTTATGAAGGCGTAAATTGTTTCAAATTTCATTATTATGTAGAACGACAGAAATATGTTAGAATTTTAAAATAAATTTACAAAATCTATTTTCAGTTCACATGGCTTAAGTATATAATTTATTATCACCCCGTTATTTGCTACTTAAACAAAACTGGCAAACGTGAGTTATTCTTACAAGATTTTTATTCTCCACTGACAATTAGATAAAACTTGGCTTCAAACTGTATGTGCTATCTGGTTAGTAGTTTGTAAGAAGTGTACGTGTTGGATATTTCCACAACAGGTGGTAAATTCCTAACAAACTCATGTGTGGATGCTTTGGAAAGGGGAGCTTATTGGTCATGTGTTGCGATGTACGCTTGCCTCTTTATGACATTTAAACCGCTTGAATCGACCACTTTAATAGGAATTACCGTTATTAATGATTGGGTTGTGGTTTCTGGTTCTTTTCTATGCACACTCACTCTTCTCTTGAAACTTTACAATTCTAAACAAATCATTGTTTTGTTTCAGACCAAGTTTTCTGTATAATAGCGCACTGTAACTATAAGCCTAAATTGAAATGACCCTGTTGAATGCAACAATGGGTGCTATAAAATTGCCAACAGTAAATGTAACACAAGAACCCACAGAAGAAGGGATAATTAATCATCTTTTCGTACAAATCATCTTTTATATTTTATATTCAGTGATATTTCTGTTGGGACTTTTTGGTAATATTCTGGTGTGTTATATTGTGTATACGAATAAGGCGATGCAAACTGTCACTAATTATTTTATAACGAATCTAGCACTATCTGATATCTTATTGTGTATTTTATGTGTACCATTTACACCATTATACACATTTTTGGGTAAATGGATATTTGGTAATGTGACCTGTCATTTAGTTGGTTATGCTCAAGCGACTAGTGTTTATGTATCAACATTAACTTTAACAGCGATCGCCATCGATCGTTTCTTTGTTATTCTCCATCCATTAACGGAACGTATGAAGCTGTGTTCGTGTTTTTTCATTCTATTGGGCATTTGGGCATTTTCAATGTTGATTACATTACCATATGGAATTTATGTTCAAGTCACGTTCGATACTATACCAGTGACGTGTGAAGAAGCATGGCCTTATGATAATTTTAATATTATTTTTGGCTGTTTTACATTCATCATGCAATTTATTATACCATTTTGTATTATTGGTTATTGTTATTTACGGATATCACGTCGTTTAAATGAACGAGCTAAATCGAAACCGGGGACAAAGAGTGCCCGTCGTGAAGAAGCCGATAAAGAAAAGAAACGTCGCACTAATCGTATGCTAATTGCAATGGTTGCTATCTTTGGTATATGTTGGTTCCCATTGAATTTAACAAATGTTATTCATGATTTCTACGAATTTGGATCACAATCATATTTTCATTTGTTCTTCTTTTTGGCACATTGTCTGGCAATGTCTTCAACATGTTATAATCCATTTTTATATGCTTGGTTGAATGAGAATTTCAGGAAAGAATTCAAAGTGATTTTACCATGTATTTTACGGAATGCAACGAATCGTTATTGTAGCGGCGATGAACGCACTTTAGATACTCTATTGCACTCAACTGTTTACACATCACCAACTAAACATTTAGAACCACGTGAACCAATTGCCGAACCCATCCCTCAAACTCAAGAATATAACCTGTAAAATAAAGTCCAGTCCATTTAAACGGGTTAGACATATCGTGGTAAGAGACTTTGGAAAATTACCTTCACTGTGTTTTTTATTCCATTTTTATATTTACAATATATTTTATTATTATTATTTTTTTGATAAGAAATATGGACGTTGATCATTATTGAAAGACAATTGGATGAATCGGCGTTCATAGATTAGTCTGCACTTGTTCAAATTAAATGAATGTCTTTTTCTTTCAAGGCACCATCATCGGAGCCGCGCACCGTCATGCCAACATTATTTGCTACGAATTTGAGCTTAATTGTGTCAACACTTAATTACACATCGAAAGACTGAAGTGATTAGTGATTTAACAATTCTTTAATTATAGTAAATTATGGAAAATTTCAACAATAGCACTGGAATTTTAGAAGAACTGAATCAATTCCGATGTCTGAACAATACACTAGACGATATCATTGATAATAAAATAGTTCAAGTGATATTTTTCATGGTTTATACAACGATCTTCATATTGGGTATATTCGGCAATGTACTAGTGTGCTATGTAGTGTTCCGTAATAAGGCAATGCAAACAGTAACAAATTTATTTATAACAAATCTAGCATTATCCGATATTTTATTGTGTGTCTTGGCTGTACCGTTCACACCATTATATACATTCCTAGGTGAATGGGTGTTTGGCAGTGTCATTTGCCATTTAGTATCGTACGCACAAGGGGCAAGTGTTTATATATCAACGCTTACATTGACTTCGATTGCCATAGATAGATTCTTTGTCATCATTTATCCATTTCATCCTAGAATGAAGTTGTCAACATGCATTATAATCATTGTCATCATATGGTTGTTCTCTATTTTGGTTACATTACCTTATGGCATCTATATGACCCATGTCAAAGGCAACAGTAGCGATATTTTAACAAAAGATAAATATTTTTGTGATGAAAATTGGCCAAGTGAGAAATGGCGTCGTATTTTCGGCGGTCTTACAACAACAATGCAATTCGTCTTTCCATTCTTTATTATGGCATTTTGTTATATTTGTGTATCATTGAAATTGAATGATCGTGCACGTAGTAAGCCTGGTTCAAAGAATTCCCGTAAAGAGGAAGCTGATCGTGAACGTAAACGTCGCACTAATCGTATGCTAATTGCAATGGTAGCTATCTTTCTAATATCGTGGTTACCATTAAATACAATTAATATTATTAATGATTTCTATCATCAAATTGGTAATTGGTCATACTATTTCTTGAGCTTCTTTCTTGTACATGCTATTGCAATGTCATCAACTTGTTACAATCCATTCCTTTATGCTTGGTTGAATGAGAATTTCCGTAAAGAATTCAATTCAGTATTACCGTGTTTCGATGGTACTTCTGGTCGTTTACCAACTGGTGGTGGACGTATTGATAATTATCGTTTGGAGAGAACATGTAATGGCAATAATGAGACCCAACAAGAATCATTGCTACCATCCGGTGTACATCGGGCTGCTTCAATACGGGAACGTAAAACAACACCACCACCACCATTGAAAACTGATAGTGTTGAAGTTGAGAATATCTTAGTGCCAAATGTTACAACAAATGTGGGTGTTGTTTATGATCCAAATGCTGAAACTGTCCGTCTCAAACTGATTACAGAAGAGGAACCACCACCGTATGAAGTTTCAATGAAGCCTATTATCTAATGGAGTAAGCATTTTTGTTCCAGATAAATTTAGAGCTTTTATGTTAAAATCTATAAATAAGTGTTATCTATATCAAATTTAGGTCAAGAGCTTAATGTTGTTTGTTTTTTCAAAACAATAAAGCCGGAATGGATTCACCTATAACTGCTTTTTGAACAAGACTGACATTAACATTCTTTAAAAAAATCTAAAAATTTTACATCGCTAAACATTGAACTATAATGCCATTGTTGTCAGTTAAATCACGACCTGTTTGTTTATAAATTGATAAACTATTTAATTGTAGGAGATTGCACCTTATCTAAAGCTATCTGCAATATTTTTTTTCAATTAACAAAATAGCTAGTAACAAGAGTACTCCAAACAATAATTTAACAGATTGATGTTGATTACAACACTAGTGTTGAGAGTTAAATTTTATCAAACTAAACTTTTATGGTCTAACTTTAATGTTCTGTAATACGAATTACCATTACAATTGTACAGTTTATTTAAGACCTAGATGGGAACAAAAGTTGTTGTTTGTTTCTAATAAATACACGTTCTTGTTTATTTACGGGATGTTTTTACCATAAAAAAACACCATCAAAGCAGCTAGTGCCGGTGTTGTTGCTTTAACAACCATTTTCTTTTTGTAAGTTACAGATAGAAATGGAGTCGAAAAGAACTGGATTTGAGAATGTTGGATATAAGTTTCAACTTGCAGTATTTCTGTTGTCCCACTTCAATGTCTACGTTTACGTTGTATGTTGTGGCATTTTATTGTGAAAATTTTATTATAAAACTATGACAAAACAAAAAAGAGGAGTGTAAATAGAATTGGATATGTGTTGATGTTTGAACAAATATTGGAAATGCTTACAATTAGTCATTTAATGTTGTTCATGTATGATAATTTTATATGTACATATATACATTATGTAAAAGCAAATTTTTAATAAATACATGATAATAAGCAATCATTTAATTTCTGTTCTCAGTGGAGAAGTACTGACAGGTGATATGTACAAATGATCTAAAATGATGCACAGTAAAATCCATTATACTAGATCAGTTAGCATCACTGCCGTGTTCCCAGAGGATAACCCAAAAAACGAATCCATTTTCAACGGTCAGTTAATATTAACAACTTCTTCCCAATTGTGATCCCTCTTCTCATTTTGGACAAATTGCCTATTCCCTAAGGCGACAACCCGACTCTATATATTTGGTTTAAACTTTATTTATAGTCTGCAAGAGAAGCAACAGGGAAGTGTTCCGTTATATTGAGACAATTACTTGGTAAGATTATCTCTATAAGTAGCATTATTGCATACAGGTGCCTCAAGCCACTAATCATAAAAGATAAATAAGATCCTCTTAATAAACATACGTAAATCACGTTAGACTAAAAGTACGTCAATTAATATGAAAGGAGGAGATACATTTGGATCTAATTTTAATCATAATCAAGTGCAGATAAACAATAATCTTATTTTCAGAAGTTCTATATGAAAAATTAGACCTGATAACGGAAAAGTTATAATTATCTTGGAATTACAAACAATATCAACTCGGTTTAGTTTGTTCAAGGAGCCAAACTTATATTTATCAGTGTGATTAATGAGCATGTCATTATTGAGTTCCTTCCTATATTCTAAATCATCTTCTAATCTATAAGTCTCGTCTCTTCCATAATTTTGACTGCTTGTTAAGCAGACTCTTTCAGACTGTTTTTCATAAATTTTGTACGCTTTTTGTATACTTATTTTTTAAATAATAACAAAATTTTGTCTTATTTCCTTTCCTTGGAAAATATTCAGATGCTTCTGTTTGTGCATAACTGCTTCGACGATTTTTATAAAAGTAAATGGATAATAGAGCCGACAACAACAATATCAACAAAAATGACAGGACGATAAAATTTCCTTTTCTTCTACATTGCTTATCTTCATATCACCCTCGACAGGGTGTACAGATTTCTTGAAATGCAAGTCCAAAACAACTATGACAAAGGAAGAATGCCTAGTTTTTGGTGGTCTTGTTTTTGGCAATTGAATAGAATTCTCAGAAATCTCATATACATAATCGTAAATGCAAATAGAAATAAACATGGGTTTATCGATCCTCCTCATCTCCTTGGAGATCGACTGGCAAGTATTCAAATTAAATCAGTCGGAACAATTTTAAACGTCTTTTTTTTTTGTACGATATTAATGAGCAACATCAATAATTCAAGGCAAAATAAGCAGTACGAAACGCATTTACTGAATTAAAAGCACACTCTCTTGAGATGTAATCAAATACATCTGATTTCTACTCCTATTATTTTAATAGAACAGCTGAAATGTCAAAACAGAACACTTATCAGAAATGTACAGCTTCCACAGACTACCTTGTAATCACCCACGTGTGTGGATTAAATGCAGTGTAGAACAACCTACTGTCATATTTCAACTGATAAATCGTACACTCTGTTAGAAATTACTGTTGACGATTTATCGTTTCTAAAACAGTCGGTTACTTTACATTAATAACTTGAAAGAAACTTGAAATTTTTTCTGTACAAAAGAATTATTACCGGAAAAAAGACGGTAAACAGGAGGCTGGCTTTTATTGATTTCTCTCCTGAGTTTCTGTCGCTTATATCGAATACCTGTTTGCAATGAAAATATGAAATATTGAATAAAGAAAGTGCAATAAAATGGATGTGAAAATGGGAACGGCAAAAATTTTCTATACTCTATTAACCGACTATTCAAATTCAATGCATATTGGGCTATAGCGCTTTCAATAAAATATCAGAATTTATATCACGATATACGCAATTTTAGATCTCACAAGACTCAGTAAATATTGGTAAAGTCTTAAAGTTGGCAGGTCGAGACAGCAATGATCCAGACATGTCAATAAATCTCGAAGCAAAGCAAAAGATATTCTAACACGGATCAGGTTGGGTTATAGAGAATGCCGATTACATTCCTTGGTTCGTTTGTCGCTTATACATCAGCAGGTGTCTTGTTTATTAAATAAATACACAATTAGGACGATTAAGGTTTCCACCTAGATTGTACTGTCTCAAAGTCTACAAAGCCAATAGAAGGTATAAAAGCAACTAGAAAAAATCGAAATCCGGACTTAAATCTTCAAAAGCTTGAATCCCTACCGTAATGGACTTCTCTAAGCTTCTCTTCGTACCGTGATTAGAAGTAGATTAATGAGATTCACAATTTTATTCGAAAAATCATTTTTGTTCGTTGTTGCTGGAATCCTACTGTTATTTCTATTTTCATCTCGTTATACCCTTGTTTATCTTATCAAAAATAACATTGTCTTAAAAAGAGCCTTCTTTTAATTTTTCTTGTTCAATTTCTTCTTTGTATGTTTTTCATTAGAACGGATATAGATATTATGG
This sequence comes from Lydus trimaculatus, assembly GCA_037414755.1. Taxonomy (NCBI): domain Eukaryota; kingdom Metazoa; phylum Arthropoda; class Insecta; order Coleoptera; family Meloidae; genus Lydus; species Lydus trimaculatus. The sequence goes on along the minus strand of JAZBGY010000224.1, from coordinate 504 downwards.
TATGAAAATTTAAATTATCTCCCTATGTTGAGTCTTTCCAACTGACTTGAATACGACATCACAAAGTCTTTAATTTTCTACTCATTTGCACTTAAAAATATATATATCAAGTTGGAGAAAGCTTCCACATGACATTTTTAATGAGTTTCTGTATATTTCCGGATGTTCAAGATAAATTGTTGTTGATATTCTTGCAAAGTTAAGTATACTGTTATATAAATTTGATGAGTGTTTAACAAATTAATGTTGAATTTGTTTGCTTACATATACAACAATTTAAACAACAAAAACCCATCACTTATTGTATAATTTGTTGTGGAAGCTTTCCATCTGCTGATGACTAAGCTCTATAATGAAGTGTCTTTTCTTTATAATTATAGAGTACTACAATTAGCTGCACTGTAATTAAGTTTGTGTACTTAATTATAGTTTAAAGATGTTGTATTATTTGGGGCTTCCAAATAAAAATATGTTTTGTTATTTGTTTGATTAAGTGAATTTATT